>CCAG010006847.1:0-120772 GCA_001077435.1 Glossina morsitans morsitans | reverse complement strand
TGCGTGTTTTCAATAAAGATATTCTCATAAAACATTCGACCATTTTATATAATAGTTAAGTTCGTCTTTGAAAAATCAATATTTTCTGAAAATATTTGCAATAATCATAAATATAAAAATAATTCTATTTTTATTTCGTATAGTCCGTTATAACTGAAAGTGATGTAAAATTCGTTTGCAATTAAAAAAAAAAAAAAACCTTTATTTTCTCCAAATCTTTGATGAATGAAAAAAAAAAATGAAAATGTTCCCCGAACATCAACTGATTTGATTGACATAATATCAATATTTAATATTATCATCAATCAAATATCCCAACGGAGTGCATGAAAAATTGAATTTGCGACGCTTTTAAATATGAAGACTTATTCGGTTTATATTGACGGTGCAAAACAACAAATTAAACATGTCGTTCAATTTGTTATGAATCTTGGACATTGGATTCGTGGATGATCATCTTTACGCACACACATTCGTGCGAAACTTCAGGTTTTCATTTGCCCTATAGAGTTTAATTACGAATCGAACGCACCGTACGTACCGACCGACCTTGACTCATTAACATTCGTTTTTAAATTTTCAATGCATAACATGAATTACATTACACATGTTCCAAAAACCAGTCATGAAAAGTATGTTTTAAGAGAAACATTTCTTATTAAAAAAAAAAAAATAATAATAAAAACAAAAAAAAAGACCAGCCCCCCTTCCCTAACCATAATAGAAAGTTTGCTTGTCATTTTGCTGGAACTTTGAAAGGGTTCAAAATGATTATAGAAATCTTGGCACATATGTCGCTTATTGATTTCCATAGATCAAATTCGAAACTGCTATAAATCTGCTAAGACTTACTTGATTTTCATATGAAATGTACATAACATATATATATGTATATATATCAGATCTTGCAAGAACTTTGCAACAACATGACTAACAGAAAATTCATTCGAAAGCAAACGCACAAAACTCATTCATTTTATTCGAAATAGTCCCCGTCAGACTCGATACGACGATTAGCATTCTTAGATAATATGTCAAGCGAATACTTTAAGGGATAGAATGCTATAGATAGATATCTCTGAGCAATTTTTGGCTTAGGGTTTTTCGTAGAGCTCCTTCTCAGCATAACACAATGTCGTTTCATCGACAAATGCATTTTTCGATATAGATAGAAATCAGACCAATTAGACGAGTGATTGATGATGGAAATGCTGTTTAAGATCGGAAGAGCGTCGTGTAGGGAAAGAGTGTAGATCTCGGTGGTCGCCTTAGATCTTTCGACAATTACAATACAACATAGTAATGTTTTGTAGATAATTAATTTCATTTTCATTAATTTTATCGAAAATTTCGGCTAATTTTCTAGTGGTTAGGTACAGTTTTCAAGGCAATCTCGCAATACCGTGCAAGATGTTCGTCATTATTTACAACATCATGAAAGCCCTTGTGCCACATATGTATTGCCATAAGCTTGTTCCTTCAATTCAAGGGACTAAGTATTGGGAAATTTAAACCGAAACATAATCTCAACTATTTCTGTCTGATATTTGTTTTTTGAAGCAGTGCAACGAACACATTGCCAGTTACAGTTCACTCTAGTGATTTTACGTGGGCAACTACAGTAACTACGATTTTGTTACCCAATGACACACGGGTTAAATATGAAGCGATAACCGATGCCTCCATTAAAGCGGGCAGAAGAGTATCTAACTAGTCCTGGATAAGGAACGAAAAGACTTTTACGAGCCCTTCAACCCTCTCAAGAAGACAAGACTTATGTAATATCGATAGCAAAACAGAACAGAACTCTCCAAGCTGTTCTACGTCGAGCAATTCTCCTTGAGGCTACTGGACTTTCCCAACTTGATTCCAAATAGTTCGGGCTATAATACGGGTCTTAAAAGCGACTTTTGCAATTGGTTTATCCATACTTTCCCAAATGGAATCTAATTATGTTTCCAAGGATTTTCAACCTACAAGGAGAAACATCGACATAACATAGTCATGCTCTTAGCTTTTCTACTACTTTCCCATTAATTCCAAGTGGAATATTATTAACCAGGTGATATTGATTTGTTCAGAAGTTAGCAGGCTGACCTTACAGCCACACATACTAAAAATCGCACAATATAAACGACGGTCCTTTATAGATATGTTTTGAAAAAAAATTGCCAAGAAAATTGATGAAAAAAATCGCCATTCTTTGTTCCTTATTATGGTAGCCGACGAATATTATACCAAGCGCACCACCAAAATGCCCAGCCAACTTTTGGGTTTTTGGCCGCTTTGGACGGCTTCATCCGGCTGTTGTCTTCTTTCTCTGTTCTTCTTCTTTTGATTTCGCCTAATCATCGCGCCGAGCAGCGCTCTCTCATCGACAAATGTTCATGCAAAATAGCAAATTCTCACCGCCTTCTGATATCGTTAAAGTGTCAGCTACCTCACGTAACTTCACTTTTTGTCCTTTCAACATGATTTTGTGCACTAGTTTATGTTTTCTGGAGCAACTGACGAATTCGGGCGACCAAAGCGTTCAGCAGTGTTTGTACGGCCGCGTTTAAAGTTACCAAAGCATTTCTCTACCGTTTGTCTCGACCTGGTATGCCAAGCTATTGTTTTGCTTGGACGATATCTTCTCCAACAATACGAGATTCAGATTTGTTTGCATTGTTTTGAAAATTACAAACAATACCTGTAACTTGTGCGGTAAGTCATGAAATTTTGACAACATTTTGTTCGTATGGATATGTTAGGACGCGTGGCATCTATATATCATGATACGGACTTATTGACTGATGTGTTACTTCACAATGCAGTACAAAAGCATGTCTTTTCAATAAAAGATATTGAACGAAAGCATTCAATTAAAACACACACACACACACAAACACACTTTCAACACAATTCAAACGTCTCGTGAATCAAGTCTTAAATACGGTTTTGGCACATGCAGGTTACCAATGCAGTATACGTGTCTTCTAATGAGAAGAATAAAATGTTAAGCCTTTTTTTCTTCGTTCCAGAGCCTCTTAATATATGTACGTATACATATGTATACATAAAAGTTAAATGTAGACTTTAGATAAAAGTGAGCACGCATTTACAACTAAGAAGAAAAAATTAGGAAAGTCTCCGCATATCCCTCTTATATGCTATCTAGATACTAAAGATTCGTCCTCAGCTTTATTTATTAATAACTCTTTTATTTGCTCATTGACCGATTTCTTATTTTAAATTTTATTCTTTCTGCCATTACCTTACATCAGTTAGATTTAAATTCTAACATTACGTCAAAATCCATTCAGTATCCAAGTTCAGTATTAATAACAACTAAGAAATTGCTTTAGTCCCACTAAGACGAACCTTAGATACCCAACACATAGTTTATGATTGTGTTAGTGTATCACAATCTGCGCTCGCACTCTCCTACCTACACAGGTTGTTGATGCAAATATGCTTTAGATATTTTTTGTTTTTCATCTATGATGGGCATGGGAGTTAGGAGGTGGCAACGACTATTTTCAACTATAATTTATGCAATTCGTTTACGAATAAATATACAAAGTTGCAAATTTCTATGTTCTAGCCCTTATTATTGTGAGAGGTTCTAGCAGCAACTAGAAGATGATGAGACATTGACCCAAAAGTTCATTTATTCATCATAATCATAGCATCACAGACGTGAATAGGGTTTACGGGATTTCTATTGTTTGCACTCTATGATAAAGTTAATTAATGTACAGTCATTTTTTTGGTGTGACGTAAAAAATGAATAGAACACACGCACGTACGTGTCGTATATACGCAAATTATTTAATAAAACTTATACACTATATTTACTTATTTTTCTGATTTCTGAACGTTTTTTTTTTGTTTTCTATTTTTCCTCTTTTTTTGTTGTTTTGTTTTTATTCGTTTTAAAGTCAATCGTACGTAAAAGTTCTTGTGGCTTTAGTAAACTTACGTTTTTATTTTTTTTTTCTTCTTCTTCTTCTTCTTTTTTACATTTGCATCTGTTTGTGTCATTTCGTTTTAAAAAAGCATGCTTTTCAATATTTCTCTCTCGCTCTCTTGCGGGCTTTCTTTATATGTAAATGAGTTTTATTTATTTAGTTTTTTAATTCTAGTCGTGAGCTAAGCAGCTTAAATATCAGCGCATTATCTAAGTAATTTTGCTTTTAAAATTTGTTTATCGTTATTATCTAAAGGAAATTGAAACGTACCTTTTTAATTTAATATAAAGTCATACAATAATCTTTACATATAAAGGCAAAGAACTCAGGATAACACTCTCCGATTCATCGTCTACAGTCAATGGTCTTAGTTACTTATTTATTTATTTATTTATTTATTTTTTGAATTGACATTGAAAAAGTGCTTAATTCATTTGTTTTATTATTATTTTATTTATTTAAATTTTTTTTTGTCAGATTTCACTTTTGTGATTGCAATTGTCTCGTTGAAATTTTCGGATTTTCTTTTTTTGAGCAACTAATGAAAACAAAAGAAAAAAATTATTATTTATTTTGTAAATAAATTTATTGCGACCTTAAACTACTTTCTTAGATGAGATATCGTTTGGCGAAAATTAAAATTAAATTATATTAAATTGAATTAAACGTGAGAAAAAATCAAAACAAAACAAAAACAAAAACGTATAATCGTTCATAATCTATACGAATGGATTAAAACAGTTATTGCAAGGCGTTAAATTTAATTAATAAAAAAAAAAGAGAGAGAAAACTAAGTGTAAATACAATTTGAATGTGTATTAAAATTGTTAGCAATTTTTTGTGGTAAGAACTTTTTATACCCATTAAACAATGGATCGTAATCTACCGGTATGATGTGTGTGCCTGCGCTTGTTAGTTCCACAAATACGCATGAGAGGCCCGTTTGATTATATATTTTCACAATTGAAAAATATACTTTTATTTAAGCTTGTTAGAGCATCCGTCCGTGCCTCCGTTTGCCAGTTTGCCATTGCTTATGCGTCCAGAATGAAGACGCTACTATGATGCATTACTTATCGCCGAGCAGTGATTGCAAGTATAATGATTCTATTACCCCGCTCAATTATATCGAAATGTGTGCATAAACGACAGAATAACAATATGTATAGTGTCCGCCCGTCAGTGATCTTGAATTGTTTCACATATGCACATAAGTTTTCTTATTTTAAATTCTCATATTCATTGAAAAAGTGCCTTCACATCAGCCAGCCGACACGCCTACCATTTTCACATCTTGCTATTTTTATCTACCGACTCAAAATGTTGCCTATTTAAGGTTCGAACTGAAGCGAACATAGTTTTTTTCGTAATTGCAATTACGAAAAATGTTAAGTGACGTCATGTGTAAATCGTTATAAAAAGTAAAATCTAATGTTTTGATATTTTGCGCTTTTTCAATTTAAATTATTGTTTTCGATTTTGTTTATTGGCGAAAGCTATGCATAGTAAAAAGTACACAATATACGAAAGTAAGCGATTAGAACTTTACAGTAAGCCACGTAGACAGACGTTGAGCTAAGTACAGGAATCAATTATGCGACAATATGTTCAACTTCATTTAAGTAGCGCAATTTCGCTGACTTGCAGCCAGCGGCCATCAGTCCCCTATCTATTTCCCTTTGCTCACTTTATTCTGATTCGGCGTATGGATTGATCCACCTCAAATAACTAGAGTTCTTTTTTACATAGAGGGAGACGAGGGGGTTCTTATACCCATTGCCGAACAGAACCCGAAAGCCGAACAAAAATGTGCATCAGTAATCCTATAAAGGCTATTTTTCTATGTTCGAGATACGATGTTCAGGCATTTGTCGTCTACTATTTCAGCACGTACGGTTACAAAAGCTGTGATAGAACAGTACAATCTGACGTATACATTCTTAGTTGATGGTGGCAAACGAACTTTCAAACTAAGCTTGCCATCATTTTAAAAATTCATGAGAAAGATAATGAAAAATCCATTTGGAAATCATTCGCATTGGATCAACTAAGACAACTAAATTTAAAATATATGGAGGATATAAATTTTGTACCTCTTTTACTTCAACATAACCTGCCCCCCACAATCGATCAAATTTCTCAAATTTTTCATTCACTCTTTCACGGAAACTGAAAGCTCTTTCATAACAACAAGAATATGACGACATTTGTCTACTACGATCGAGCAAAAATCGCTTACCCTATTGCCCGCGTACATTCGTCATTATCACTATTACAAATATTTGTTAAAAAAAAAAAAAAAACAAACCATAATGTGATATGAATCAATTTTTGTACTCACAAATAAATCCGTATCTCTCCTATGTTAGTTTAATAAACAATTTGTTTTGGTAATAACAACAACAGCGTCGATAGGGGCAAAAAAAAGAAAAAACATTTTTGCAATCTTGTTTCACGACATTAGTCGTTGTCATTATATTCGGAAGAAGAAAAAAAAACCTGTTTTATCAATTTAAGTCAATCTAGTATTAAGTTGTTCCATATTTCATGCTATATAAAGCAAAACAACCCTCCAATGAAAAACAGAAAACCAACGAAACATCAAATCCATCTGCATGGCGTACACAATTGGATTGTGTTTGAAAAAGCAAAAAAAAAACGCAAAAAAAAATACAGAAACCAAAACTATAACAGCATTAGCATACAAAACAAAACAGAACAGAACAGAACAGAACAGAACAGAGAGGAATAAGTACAACCCCAAATAACAACCCTCGCTGTTTAACATAGATAGGCATTTTGCTGTCGCCTTTTTTCTCTGAGTAGCTTAAACAACAGAGGCTTTTATTCACCCCCTCTCTTATGCGCCTAAGTGACATAAGAATTTTTAATATCAAAGTGTATGTGTGCGAAAACGAATGTGTTTTTGTTGCATGATTTATAGAAATACCGAATAACAATTGAAAGTATGCGCAATAACTACCGATACCGTGAGAGACAGAGAGAGAGAGAGAGAGAGAGAGAGAGTGAGTGAATGAATGAGTGACGGAGAAAAAGAAGAAGAAATAAAGAGAGAGATGAGATGAGATGAGAAGAGAAGAGAAGAGAGGAGAGAATCATTTTAGACTTTACCAAACTTTAGCTTATGAGTAGAATTATATGAGAAAATAGACAACAAAACGCAAATTATCGAAACAGACGTGTTCTGTGCTTTCTTTCAATAAGAATTACGTGAAAAGTTTATAACTTATAGATAGATACATATGTGTTGAAAAAATTCTATATATATATATATATATATATACATATGTAGATATGTGTGTATGTGTGTATGTACATGTGTGTGTGTGTGCGTGTGTGTGTGCATATGGCTTGTTAATACAATTAATCTATAAAAAATGTTAAAAAGCAAATAATTTATAAAATAAGAATAATTAGAATAAAAATTTTTGCATATAAAATCTATTTACGTTAATCCACGTTTTATGATTGCAGTGTACAAAATTTTACATAATCTATAATAAAAAAATAAAAAGAAAATAAAAATAAAAATAAAAGCACAACAAAAACAAAGTAGCAAATATTTCAAAAATGTTTTAATTCATATAAATAAAAAAAATAAAAATCAAAAAACGAATATAGAAAACAGAGATTTTAATATTTATTGGAAAAAAGTGTTTTGTTCACTTAACAAAAAAAAAAAAAAAAAAACAAAAAAAAACCTAATTTAAAAATAAAACAAAAGTTTTTCCTCAATTTTGTCGTCCACCAAACATAGACTCACTCGAGCAGCCATATTTTGCGAAACTCAAATTACATGCAATGACTTTTTTTGTTCCGTTCAATTGTGAGTAAATCGTGTAACAACGCGTACAAACATTCAGTTTGCAACAACTTACGCGTTAAACAAAAATCTCTACCTCTGTAAATATTGATAAAAAGGAAACAAGCAAAAATTTATTTAAAAATTTTCAAATTTATTGTGTAATGTTTTTCGGGCTACGTACAATTAGAAGAGTGAAACAAAAATCAATTACTTAGTCAATTCTTATATATATATATATATTTATATATGTGTGTACACATATAAGTGCGTGAAGCTATAAACGCAATTGATGGCATAAAATTGAAATTTTCTTCATTTCTTCGATACAAATATATGTAAATTGTTTATTTAATTTGCCTGCAATTGTCCAATATTCATTCATACATACATAAAGAGCAGCTAGCTACATAAGCTGATTACAATTTAAAACAAAAAAAGAAAATCTTTGCAAACCTTTTTCTCACAGGTAAAAATTTTTAATTAATATAATTACTTTGACATTTACCCCCCTTTGGTCATTGATCGTTGGGAGGGGATAAAAAAAAAAAAATTAAAAATATTGTACTACTTGATGCTTTGATGAGGTCGTCCTTCCTTCCTTCTTTCCTTCCTTCCTTAGCATCGTATTCAATGCATTCCCTCCATCAATAAAATTGAAAGAGACATTATTCAGTTGAAAATGACTCGTTTCATAGTTAGATTTGTTGTTGTCATATATTAAAAGTAGTTGGGAGGATGTTACTTTCGTCTGGCCCAGGCGAATGTTGAATTCGATACTCAACACACCCTACCTAAGTGTTTATTTCGTTGATTGTTTTTAATTTTTATTTTTATTTTAATATCATTGTTGTAGCGTTTTGCTCCCTTTATCCCTTTTGAATAGCATTTAGAAACAGCATAGTAAAGCCTTTTTTTGGTCTTGATCGTATATTGTGAATTCTTATAGCTTCAGGCAAAAATCAAGCTTTCTTTCATTCAATCAACAAATCAATATTTCAAAAAAAAATCAAGTATTTGGCAAGCATTGTTCGAGAACACAGCCCAATCAACATTAAACACCCTACGATCATCCATATTTAGGCAACTCAAAATAACACGTTATATGAGAAGCGGCCGAAAAAGTGGTCCGATTCGAATCATTTGGCTAAAAGACGCCAAAGTATTTGAAAAATTTGCGACCTTTAGGTTGAACACAAGAAAGCAAGACATACAGACGGACAGACAGTAACAATTCGGCAGATGAAGCGTTATCGATCGACATAATGAAAAGCGGGTCTATCTCAAGTCCTTCTGGTTATTCTACCATACATCCGCACAAACTTACCCTTGTAGCAAAAGGAATGTATCGTATAAAATTATATATACATGAATATGTTATTTATAAAGGGTAGATTTAAAACTCTTGTTTCAAGTACTCAAGAGAAAAGCATTTAAGAGTCAAATCTTAGAATGGTCCCGATCATTTAACTATCACGTCTATTGTTAATCAAAAATTTTATAATTTTTATAAACTTACCGAGGATACCGACAATTCACCTTCGAACAAATATAACTATTTTTCTTATTACGACAGAATGGAAGTATGTATTGCGGACTGTATAACTATCCTTCTCTGTTATGCCAAACTGAACTCGTACATTATCTGATCTGTTTTTTTAACTATTTCGATAATCTACTACTTGTATACATACATCAGGTTTCAATTTTCGCGCTTGGAATGCTCAACTTTGCGAAAATCTATAACGGGCGGGATTGCATCCAAAAACAAACATATTACGATGATCGCAATACCTAATGCCGACAATCGACTAATTATTTCTGAATTTGTTTACATGCAATGATATGTTAAACCCTTGATTTTCGATGGCGAGAAAAAAAGGTGAAGCCATCGATTTAACGCTTTAAAGAAATTTTCCACCTTTTCCTCCAAATTCCTTTATTATAGAGAGAGCTTCAAAGACCATTTTTAAGAGGACTCCTGCTACGTGTATCATTTTTAGTGCACGCTAAACCTCGGTTGTCCGGCAAAAAGTCAATTTTTAATAAGTTGTTCGCCAACAATTTGATAAGCCATGTAATGGCGTTTATATTCATGTTTCAATTGTGTACCGATAATGGTACACGAATTATTTCAGACGTAAGTTAAATTAGGATAAATAGAATTTGAAATAATTTTGTCATTTTATTTTTCCATATACATACATATAGACATGTATTAGGTTTGATTTTCCATTTCCATTTTCATTAGCCTGAGATTTCTAACCGTCATTAGATTGAGTCGGAATTTGACGGTCAATTTCAAAATTATACACTTTTTCTTTATTTCTTGAGAGTTTTTTATGAACCACATCGATATAGAACTAGTCCGAACCTACCGTTCAATGATGAGAGTAAATATTTGAGTTACTAGAGAAATGTCTATGGTTGAGATGAGGGTTCTTTAAATAGACACGAAAGTAACGAAAATGCTAGACCTCGTTGGACACATTAACACAATTTGGAAATAGTGACTAATCCTCTAACTAACTAACTTTCGCTTATAATTTTGAAAGGCAGGCTTAAAGAGTTTCTTATTTACTTAGAGCTTAGATATAACCAATGAATAAAGTTTGTATCTGAAGTCGAGTTCCGAGAATTATCTGATAACTGTGGGCGCTGTATTTATTCGATGAATAAAACAAGTAAAAACGTTACAGTTGACTATGGTTCACCACCACTAAATACCCTACACTACTTTGTTTCATAAAGGTATTCATCTGTCGACTTTTCAAAATAAAGCGTTATTTGTGGAGTGGTCGAAAAACTGACCCGATCCGAATCATTTTCAATAACGTTTGTGCTTGGGTTTGAACATCGTCGATATATCATATAGCATGATGATGAAAACAAGAGTATAAGGCAGGTAAGCTTAAATCGATTCAAAAAGTGATTCAAACGGAACCGTAATTATGAATCGATCAGTATATACAAAAAGTTAGCAGATCCCAGGTCCTCCTTTGTGTTATGTGTGTCCTGTACCAAAAATGATATATGGTGTCAAAATAAACCGAAAGTATAGCCATTCAACTTTTACGGACCTGCTCTATTTCCAGCACAGAATGATAATTTAGACACGAGAAGAACTAGTCGTCAGATATCCCATAATTTTATATTGTTCCCGTCAGCTTCAGATTTTGAGTTAATTTAGCCATAACCATGCAGGAGCGCTAGCAACTATCGATCGAGTATGAAAAGTAACCTGGCAGAAAATGATCTAAACTTGGTATAAGTACTTCGGAAATGGCTCGCAATTAGTAAAATATTTTTTTCCATTTCCGTATTTCACTCGATGTCGATGCGATGGAGGTAATATACAGATTTATCCCCAATTCGTCCGAGTATAATTCTTTTCATTTGTTAAGCGTAACTCGAAGACATCAGAAAAAAAATAAAGATTTCAATTTTAGTTATTTTTTTCTCTTAAAACGCCTCTGCGTCTTATCCCAGACAAATATAATTAGCGACAAAATCGACTTTTAAAATCCTGCACTCTATTGCGTAAATTAATTAATTAAATTGAGAAAATTGACAAAACAAAAAAAAAAAAAAAAAAAATAAATTATAAAAAAAGGTAAACATACGCCACCGTTAACAGTGAGCATAACAGGTTGTAGGTGTAATCAGTAAATAACGGTTAATTAAAGCTTATTGTTATATAATGTATTATACGATATATAATAAGATTCAGTCATTCATAGTCTTTCCTTATTGATGACTTGTCTCGCTCATTCATTCATTCACTCATTCATTCATTCATTCATATGCGTCTTTCATTTTTATTAAATATTCATTGATTTTCAATTTATTTTTTCTCTCATTAGCAACTTTTGTTTACTTTTATTATTATATATATTTCTTTATTTTGGAGCCGTACGGCATGTTATGGGACTTGTTGTAATTTGTCATTATATTGTTGCTGTTAAAGTTTAATGTATAAGTCGACGTATATATACATACACACATATATACCTATATATATATATATATATATGTATAGACATATATAGTTTGTTTTCGTTGTTGGCGGCTTTATAATTAACAAACATTGACGGATTTTATTTAACTTGTCAATACCAAATATAGATTTGTTACCAAAATTAGCAAATGCTACGCATTCGTTATCGTTTATCGTAGCCATGCAATGAAATAGTCAGGTATGGTTAAGAGAGTATATATATATATATATATATATATTTATATATATATAAAATTAATTAATAAACTGCTTTACAACGTGGTCATCCTTATATGTATAAATACACATACGTCCACATAAGTGTGGGTTGATGAAAAGCAGGCACTAAAGTAGAAAAACGTAATAATATATTGAATGAATTAAAACGATTACGTATACACATGTGTGTCTTCGTTTCTTAGCTTGTGTGTCTATGCGTTCATATATAGACGATCTCACTTATTGGCTTTATAATTGCTTCTGAGTGCACCTGGTATATGTCTGATGGTTTATTTCCTTTCACTTGCTTTTCTATATATATATATATGTATTTATGTATGCATTTATGTATATATTTATGTATGTATTTATATATAACTCAATACATATGTACATACTTACTTACTACGAACAGATACCTGTATGCATATGTATGTATATGCCAAGTTCTTACTGTTTCTTTTAAATTATGTACATAAGCATATATACATTCATTATTACAAATTTTTTCATTATATATATACTTTTATTTCTCTTGTTTCAACCGCGCTCTTACGCGGCCCCAGGATACGTCTCGATGGTTCTCGTACAATTTGTTTTGTAAATTATATAAACAAGCTTTCTTTCATTTTTACTTTTTAATTCCGAGAGACAGAAGGACAGAGAATTCTTTCTCAGATTTTTTGAATGACAGCCATGGACATATAAATTGCACATATTCTATCATGAGAAAAAAGAACGCCAAAATTTATCAATATATTTATGAAAATTAAAAAAAAAAAGAAGCAAATAAGAAATTTATATACGGCGGGGTTCGAATCTCGCATACATACCCACTGCTATGTTTTTCGCATTCTACTCTCCAAATTTCGTGTATTATTAAAGAAAAATTAATCGCGGTGCTTACCTCAACTTCGAAAAAGTGAAAAAAGAACAGAATTTAATTACTGGTAACTTTGTGTGGGTATGGCGTTCTCTCATTTCTCGATAACAGTAACAAGATTTTCTCATATACATACAAGCAGAGCATATCTTTAAGAAACAATTTTTTCTTTTTTTTTTTGTACTTATACTAACGACATCTATATATATATATATATATAGCAATTAGCGTTACCTATTGTAAGAAGTTCGGATTGATTAATTAAAATAGTATCCTAGCAGGTCCACGGGCTAAGTAAAATAATTTACAAAAGCAAGATTTCAATTGCCAAGTAAAGAACTAATCTAATCACCTGACTATATATATATATATAAAATTTTATTAAATAATTTTTTAAATCGAAATATTTTTAAATGCCAAGGAATTGAAGTTTTGAAGAACATTTTCTCATTAATCGTTAAGGATACTTAGTCTTGGAAAGTTATATATATATATATATATATATATATATATATTTCTTTTTGTTTAATCAAAACTACCACGACTAGCAAGTCGGCATTTATGGTTCAAAGTCTGAGTGCAGTAGACTACACTTGATTCCACCTATAGTGAGTGCTCCATCGGGAAAGGCACAACACCTGGTCTATTTGGCGGCGGCCAATCACTACTTCTTGCTGTGCCGTCACCATGTTTCACACGTATAAGGGACACGTCCTGAGTAATTGGTTTAATTAAAGAAACAAAAATTAAAAAAAGATATATGTATATATATAGAAAAGTAAATCTTGATTTGTTGTTGTTGCATTTTGAAAACTTCTCGACAACAAATCAAATGTATCTAAAACATTCTCTTAGCGTATATCAGCCGCCGTTTAGATAATCTTGACCAACGCAATCAAACGACGCGACACACAATAAATGGATGCCATCAAATTTCTAAAACATATTCTCTGCATGCAATGCATAAAAATATTCTTCTCGCGGGTAAATGCTTCCTATGGGTTTTTTGGTCACAACCATGCGTTAAGCGAAGATTTTAAGGTCATGACGTCTCCTAATAAGTTCGCGAAGTGTATGCATATTTTCTGAATGTGGCGTTTAATTTATGCGTCAGGCAAATATAGCGATCAAATCATTTATATGCAATGGTTTGGCATCAAGTGAAAATTAGCTCCCAACCCCATCCGGAAGTTAAATTTCTTCGCTGAAAATTGCGGAAAATTACTTACTGGCAGAAATGAAATTTTATATAAAATATTCTCTGTACACATGTCAAACCATGTTCCCCTAAAAATGGCAGATTTAAGCTGATGTGCCGTCAAGTTAGTCAAACCCACAAAAAAAGAAAGAAAAAAGCGATCATATTAGAAAGTCAGAGAGAGAATGACTATCTAAATAAAGCAAATTACTTTTAATCGGTTCAGTATTAGTCTTGTAATGATACCACCGTCCCATACTATTCATTGTATTAATCATTCAAAAGCATTTTTTCATTACTTCCGTCACCTGTACATAGAATGTCTAATCTCTACATCTGCCATTATTTTTTTTTTTTTTTGTTTTTTTTTTTTACCGATAAGCAAAGTCATGAACACGTAAATTATTTCGCTTTTTAAATCATTTTAAATTTTTTTTTTTTTTTTTTTTTTTTTTTTTTTTTTTTTTTTTTTTAAAAAAAAATAAAAAGTTTTTTTTTGTTTTTAAAAAAAAATTGCCCGGTGTTCCAATATATAGTAAAAAAAATATTTGCACAAAAAGTGTTATAAGGAGGAGGGTATTATTCAATACACCACCACATGCATATACGTTTACCAAGCCAAAAAATTCATTATATCCATTGCTTTCATTGTTGCATTGTTTTTCATGGAATTTACGATAAGGGTAAGCGAGAGGTAATTACATGAAAAAGTTTTTGTAAAATCATTCCCATCATACACACACAAAAACACAAAAACACGCAAATGTAATATTTAAACAATATCTCGGAGAAAAAAATTATTTATTTCCATTTGCACATGAAACATATATATATATATATATATTTTTTTTTTTGTCACTATAGAATATAACAGCATTTCTCTCTCAATTATTGTTCTTTCTTTTCTTTGTCCTACTATTTTTTTGTAATATGTGAAAAAGGATAATCATTATTTTCATACTGATCAGAGAAAGTGTAGACAAGTTGGTAAGCTTCCAGCGAGGCGCCCGCTAATACATCAGTCAATAATTCTAGGGACAATGTAAGAAAATACCATTTTTTCGATTTCATTTATTTATCAACTTAGTCTCTCATAAGATTGAATACAACGCTGTTCTCAGGGCTTTTTTTTTTTTTGTAGAACACTTTGTCCACATCTCTAATAATAAGTAAGCTTTGGATGATTCAAATCTTTTTGCCCGGAACATTTTTTTGAGATTTACTTTTGTCCAGATACGATGCGTTGGGCAGCAATTCGAGTTTCAATTCAAACAATACTTCTATTCTAACAATTGACTAGTGGTACGATGCATTTGTTTTATTTGCGATACCGATTTGAAGAAGATCTTCCTTATATGTCCATGTTTCATACGATATATTGAATTCATTGTCTTTTCATATCTTTAGGATGTCAGTCAACTTTTTCAACTTCATTTGAAATAATTTTTTCATATTTCATGGTGTAACCAGCGATATGCATATGATCTCGTTTAAAATCAGCCAAACTAACGACGAACACCAGTTACCGTACAACTCTTTTAATCACTGGCGACTTTGAACAGTATTTGCTTCCTTCCATCGCAAAGAAAAATTTAATTTAAAAAAAAAAAACTGGTTGCGAGCGTTTTGAAAATAATCAAATTAACGTCACTGTCACTAAGGCTACCGCAATTCGTACATAAATGACCAAAATATTACATGAAAATGTTGTTGCTGTTTTGCCATTCGAATCGTTCACGCTTTTTGCCAATAATGCGGATGTTTTTTTTGTCCGGACCGATGTGTTATAGGTGTTTCCCTGTTATGTATTATCGCTTCCTGCCTATGCTTTCGTGAAACTTAAAACATAGGATGGCATCTGCTGACGTTTGCTGAGATTACGATTGTAAGTTGGACTACTTCTTCGCTGATCGATAATCGTTATTGTCTATGTGTGTATTGAAATAAAGATCACAACATTGAAATATTGCCAAGAAAAGCCAAATGGTTTTTTAAATTTCATTTTTTCAATATAGTTAGATATCGTTTTTACTTTCTGCGGAATCAGTAGAAATTCTCAAGTTAAAGATATACCTCGTACTCGTAATAAGCTTCTTATAGATGCTTATATATCACCTCATTATACGCGTTACTTAGGCGTAGAGCTGTTGTACAAGGCGGCATACATTAACACTAAAACTAACGACATCTTGCTGAGTATATCAGATTCTACGAAAAGTGGTCCTTTTGATCACCTCCTCTTTTTTAGACGAATTGACACAGTCGCAGAAGAAATGAAAAGGTTGAGGTTCCTCAAATTCGGTACAAGCATTGCTTGATCGACTAAGAGTCCAAGGTTAAAAAAGTAAGAACATTATAGTCGGGCAAGATCGATCATTAAATACCCTATACTATTTCGTCTAATACAGTTACCCACCCGTTTTAACAAAAATAAATATATTTTCCTGCAAAAGCACACTTTTCATGAAAGTCAGTCTATTGGTGGCTGCTCAAAACATCGCATGGGGCAAATTAATTAGACTTTCTCTTCATGTAAGAACTCCCAGCTATGCGGGATCTAAGAAATAGACTTTGTCTAAATCAAATATCATACCGTTATTTTTTTTTTTTGCTTTATATATAAAATATGAAAAATTAAATGTTTCTCTGGAGTGCTTACTATTCACGCGAGATATCTCACGTGGAGTGGGATCCAAGAAATAGGCCTTTTTAGTTCAAATTTGTTCCACTTAATGTTCATGTCAAATTACTAGCTTGAGCAAGTTTTTATCATAAAACATTAAAAATTAGCCCATTTTTAGGTTTCCAAACTATAGTCCTACATGATCTGCATTCGGTAAAGTGATCTCGGTCAATTTACTATTATATCACCAAGAAATATTGAAAATTCAGCATTTTTAACATATAAAGACTCAGTTTTCGTAGGAGCGGTTATGGTGAGGTGGAGTTCAGAAAATTGCCTCAACTGGATCTAGGTTTTTATATTATTATATATTAGTACTCGAAGTGCTATTACACAGTGACTTTTGTCGAAACTTTTTCAAAATTGCAATATTTTTAAAATAAGCCGTTATATGGAGAGTGGTCGAAAAAATGGACCGATCCGAATTGTTTTCAATAGCATTCGTTCTTGGGTCCAAGAACGTCAGTGTACCAAATTTTTTCAAAATATCTCAAAGATTGTAACCTGTAGCTTGAACGTCAAACTACATGGACATACATCAGACGGACAGACAAGCTTGGATCGATGATTTTCTATCGCTTTGGTATAATAAAAGGTGAGTCTATCTTAAGTCGTGCTGAACGTTACATATGTCCGCATAAACTTAATAAACCGTTTACCACAAATAATGTAGGGTACAAAGACCATTAAACACTGAGAAAAATAATAAATCTTAACAATGAACATTTGGAAAGATCTTAGCGTATCGGTAGATTATAGAAGATGACGATCTAATATTTAGCATAAATGTATATCGGGGCCATATAAAAGTTCGGGGCAGAAATGCTATCGAACAGAATATGGAGAAGTATGTTATAAAAGAAAAGTTGCACACATCTGAACACATGTTGGGCGATCGGTGATTAGTCGTCAATCATACTTCACTTCAAAAATCGGATACGATCAAATATATTGCAGAAAAATCGTAAATTCCTTAAATTAGTTATTTATTTTCAATTGGTATGAAGAGCACAACCTCTTTAACCCGTATTCGCAATTTGCATCTCCGTGCTAGTCTCTTTAACTCATACTTGCGCACTTTAAACTTTTATCGGCAGTTTCCCCTTGCCTCCCGTTCGTTTATTTATGCAAGGAATTTGGTGAAAAATGCAAATTTAAAGCAGAAAAATAGACAGGAAAACAGTATAAATAAAAAAAAAAAAAAACGTTTACTATAAATATTTACTTAAAAAATCTATTTATTTAAGGATAAAATGCAATAATTTTCGTTTAATTAAAAGGAAATTGAAAACGAATAAATCGTTTGCTTCCATTTTAATTAAATATTCAAAAAAGATCCGTAATGAGGAAAAATGTTTTTCTTATGCCCATCACCGAAGGATAAAAAGTATATTCATTTTGTCGACACGTTGGCGACACCCAGATGGAAGCTTCCGAGACACCCCCCACTACGAATATATATTCTTGATCAGCATCAAATTCTGAATCGTTTTAAGCATGTCCGTCCATCCGTCCGCCATGTCTTGCCGCAAACATTTCTCTGGAAGCAAAAATGAAGCTATCGACTTCAAATTTGGCAGAATAATGGGTAATTCTTGCGCGCAGGTATACGTATTGCAAATGGGCCAAATCAGTTGAAGGACACCTCTACAGCATGACGTAAACTGGGAACACTTCTGTTCTGTAAATGCAATAAAAAATTATTTTTTCGCTCATTACAGCTACAGCAAATAAATGTACAAGAATTTTCCTGTATATTCTGTGGGCGATGCTGTAGTACCTGTACAATAATGGTAGAAATTGACCATGCCTATCCAATATTATAGGGTGTCAAAGTTTAATTCTTTTTTTTTCAATGCTTTTATAACGCACAAAACTGGCAATTTTTGGCCAATTTCGAATTCGGAATGCATCTAAGCATTTCCGTCGGTCCATATGTCCGTCTGCCGAACTGTGTAATATCTGTGGTACACATTCTCTCCCATTCGCCTACAAATTTGAAAAAAAGTTTGAAAACGGCCCAAGCACGTCAACGGGCACGCCCACAACGTTCGCACATCTACACAACCAACACTGAGAACATCTTTGCTGTTATTCATAAATTACAACAGATATACAACATAAATTGCTATAAAATTATTTTACAAAAGTAGAAAAAATTAGCCACGCCCACCCATTACTCTAGAGTATGCAAAATTATATTTTCCCCATGTAACGCCTTATTTTCAAAAATCGTTATATGAATGTCTATATTAAATGAAGTATTGTAAGATATTTAATGTTGAGCCCGTCGTCCATTATAATGCTTTTACTTGTTTTTTTTTTTTAAGAAAACTTTATAAATATACTTTCATGCAAAGTATAGTTCATCATCTGTGGATAGAGCGGAGTGACCACTTTTTATATATTTTTATACGTCAGTTACAATGTTATTACTATCGTAAAAATGTTTTTCCCTTGGGCAGACCAAAACCCGATGTGAAAATAATTCCATTTCAAGCTGGACATAAGTTCATATGCCATACATATCTTGCTAATATAAGTAGAAATCTTTTTATTTTTTTGTGACTTACATGGCCCAACCTAAGGGCAACACGATTTTTCTGAGCACTGATTAACTCGAATGTCAATTCCATTCCATGGCTTTAGTGGCCGCTTTCGCTTTCCACTGACAATTTCAATGAGGGGGACAGAGGGCAACATAAATAGATTGCTTTGAAATGTCAGGCTAAGCAAACATTGTACATATTGTAGCATATATCTATCAAATTATGCTCGTTACGATGATGTTGGTGCACCTGTTCCACCATGTAAATGCGTATGGAATGTAGTTGCATGAAATAATACCCACTTCTCACTGGAAGTGTACCTCTTATGCTTTTATATATTTAAACCGATTATTTTCGTCGGAGTGCGGTACTTCGAGTTACGATTAAAATGTTTACGTTTCTGACAACAATGATTGCATGCACACAAGCATACATACATACATACATATGAAAAATAAAAAGAACTGAGTAGCATCGTTATATTGTGTCATCCACGCCATTATCTCATTTACAACGCAAAACAAAAGAATGAAAAACTTATTCAAATTCTACGGTACGATGTCGTTTGGCAATAATGTGGAAATGTGTTTTAAAAATCGTAAATAATTTAGAATCCTTGCCAAACCGTTATTTTGTTAAGGTATTAATATATATATATATATATATATATATTTTCTTTTTATAACTTTAACCTTAAACAGCATAAACAATTCATTTCGTAATTGCACATTGCGTCTACCGATGAGTAACTATCACTTTATATTAAGGTACGACTCTTTGGTGTAGGAGAGCTTTTCGTTCGTTTACACGCTTTAACATCTTACTGTTAAAACTTCAATTTATCTTGACGATGATGGTTAGAAGGAAAGAAGTAATCCTTAAATTTCAAAAAGAAATTTTAACTTCCAAATTGAAAGTAGTTGCACAACAACAACAACAACAAGAGGTTCAACATGAAACACATTTTAAGAAAGTCTTTTTAACAAGAATGTTTTGCGCCCGCATCTATAAGCGTTCGACTGAGACAATGTACGGGATATGTTCGATAAATTGGTCCAATCCGAACCATTTTCAATAGCGTTCGTCCTTGATCGAAAACACGTTGGTGTACCAAATGTCTTCCTGCCTTCATAAAAATTGTTTGATCTGTTGGTTAAATATAAAAACATGAGGCGGACAGAGGGACAGACAAACTTAAATCAATTCAAAAAGTGATTCAGAAAGTCATCCGAAATCGATCGGTACATCTCACGTTCGTCCAAGTGTTGTATAGATTCGCATATACTTGCATCACAAGTGATGTAGAGTACAAGCATATGACTCTTTTTTTCGGGGTTACATAACGCTATATGACAGATAAGAAACATTTATGCTCAACTTTCAAGAAAATGACTCGTATATTCGTATTTGCATTAGCATTTATTATATCATATATAAAAGATCGGAAAACAATTTCGATATTCTTCTCTCTGTCTTCTATCAATTACATATAACGGAGAGACAGAATTCGATGAAATTTCTCGAAATTACTTATTTGCATGATATTCTTCACTCACTCGAAGTGTTAAAAATATGTTTTGAGAAAATGATTCTCGGTATTTGAGGTAATTGAGTTACGATTCTTGTCTTATTGGAATACAGATTTGCTTTAATTTTCCCTTCAAAGTTCATCCATCAAAAGTCATAATAATAGTAAACCCAACTAAAATTTGTAACTAAAAATAATTTCAAATAACTTTTTAACTTGACCACCATTATTGACAATCAGTAGCCCTAAGGCGGTACATATTGAATGAAGCGTTATTAAAAGTGACCATAATTTTCTTGATAGACTCCTCTCGTTATTACTATTAATTGTTATAAGTAATTCATAGAGAGAGAACTAAACACGAAGACACTTGACGTTTTGAACCCACGACCATTCGGTTATTAGACGAGATCCCTTGCCTACCCGGATATGATGATTTTTATATTATAATTTCATAATAGTTTTTAAATACCTTTTTAGATATTTTCGGTAGCTTTCTTAAAAAAAAGGGGTTCGTTGGAAAATATAATTTTTGTGAATGGCAGACATAAAGCCCTTCACTAAATTACATTCGGCTTGAAAATAATCTTTTGTATGCTCGCCACCTCCTACCCCATCTCCTTTGACATCTCAACCTCTATCATAAAACGTGCAAAATATTTTATTAATTATGGGCGTGTCAATCATCAATTTTGAAGTTTTTTGATGCGTGTTATAAAGGAATTGCAACAACAATTAATTTTTGGTACACTATAATATTGAGTGGGCGTGGTCAATTTTTCCCATGTTAGTGAACATGGAATATGCTTTCAAATTTTTGTACAGTTATTTGCTAGAGTTTATGAGTAATGAGCAAAAACCGAATTCTCAATTCTTTTGAAAAAACAGAGGTGTTCTCAGTTTACGTGGTGTTGTGGGACTGTCTTCCGACCGATTTTACCCATTTTCACTACCAACCTGCATGCAACAACTTCCTAAGTTTCTGCTAAATTTGAAATCGACAGCTTCATTTTTGCGGCCAGGGGAATGTTTACAACAGACATTACACAGACGGACAGACGGACATGCTTAAGTCGAGATTTTGATCCTGATCAAGAATGTATATACTTTGTGGGGTCTCTGATCTCATCTTCGGTGATCGGAATAACAAAGGGAACAAGAATAGAGTTAAACATATATATATATATATGTAGCCAGCCTTTCGCTAAACTGTATAGTAAGCGGTAAAATATTGAAATTTTTATATTAATTTGTTTGCATTATATTATATTACAATTCACATTCGAATGGATGATGAATTCATTCAAGTTCTGAAATTAATTTTAAAAAAAGATTTTTTTTTATTTTTTAATTGAATTATGATTAAAAGAATGCCACACATAAGAAAATTTCCAAACGAAAATTTAAATCGAATTGTGTTGCCAATGTTCGTTCCATTGTTTCATTTTTAATTGAATTTACTTTTGTAATCGCACACGCGCACACACACACACACACATCCACACATCCACACAGCCATACAAAATTCTAAAGACAAAAAAAAAAATTGATTTCTCTTTTAGGGAGGTTATCCAGCTCGTCTGAAAAAAGTTCTCATTGTTACCGCGCCGTTGTGGTTTAAGGCACCTTTCAAAATATTGCGTTTATTTGTGCGGGAGAAATTACGGGAGCGAGTATTTACTGTGTCTGTGCCTACGCTAAGCCTGCACGTGCCACGCGCAGCGTTACCTATACATCTTGGTGGTACGCTGGAGATTGATCATAATTCATGGTTATTGCATTGTCGCAAATCGATGACGAATCGTGAAGACGAATTGCTCACCAATATTGGTGGTCTAGCAGCGACAATAACATCAATAAGCACGAACACGAACAATCAAAACCAAAATATTACGAATATTGCTACGGAGATTAACAATCAACATCATATAGTAAACGGTTTTTTGACAGCGAATGAATTAAACGAAAATACCGCAACAACCTTAACCAATGGTCATAATCGTCAGCATACTTCGGCCGTCATACCAATAGTCAGTAGTCCTACAAATAATAAATTGATTGCTTTGATCGAGGATAGCGGCAACAGTGATACTAATTATCATTCTGATCTTGCGGTAACGTTACCGTCAACAATAAAAGCTGTAACCCCTCTGGTTAACGGTGTAATTGTTCAGTCTGTAAATAATAGTAGTAGTGGTGGTGGTGGCGTCTGCGGCGGAGGAGGAGGCGGCGGCGGCGGCGGTGGTGGTGGTGGCGGTGTTGTTGGTACACAAACGGGTCTCAGTGATTTTTGGACAACAGAGAACCCACCTAGTAGTGCCTCATCTGGGTTTAGTGATGACGACAGTCTGGCTGGGCAAGAGGGCGATCCGAAAACAATTGAACAAATTGTTCAAATGGTAAAAACACTAGGCCGTAAAGGCCTAATTAAAGAGTATACCGACATACGTAGTAGAGCGCCTGAAGGCACATTTACTCATGCCAGGTAAGTAGTAGTGCAGCCATACAACTTCTTCAAAAGAAAAAAACTAATCATTCATTTTATATTCAAATATTTATACATACAATTGTGTTATTAACAGAATACGTAATAACTTGAGCAAGAATCGTTACACAGATGTACTCTGTTACGATCATAGCCGAGTGGTGCTTTCTCGTATCGATGGCGACGAATCATCCGATTATATTAATGCCAATTTTGTAGATGGCTACAAGCAGAAAAACGCATATATCTCAACTCAAGGTAAATAGCAAAAAAGTACCAAAATAACAGAAAAAAAAAAAAGTAAATAAATAAATAATTTTTTCTTTATTTTAACAAAAACCGCATTCAAATATTGCCTCAAAATGAATGGTCGTATCGTTGATAATGCCTAGGATGACCTTAATTATTTGTTAGGCAAATACAAACACCCAAATTGTTTGTTGTCGTTGTTGTTAGTCTTGATCATCATACATATTATATAAAGCAGCTGCTTGCGCTCCACTTTTCCCATTTTTATTGCGAGCGCCAATGTAATGCACCATCATATTCACTTAACTGAGCAAATAAAACCTTAACAACTGAATTTCATCATTAGCTTCGTTTGTCATTCTCTCGAACATTAGTCAGTTAACGAGATTGAGGAGTTCATACAATACCCATCCTATACTAATGAAAACGACTGCGATTGCGAAATCTTTTATGCAAAACTCACTTATTTAAAATAATGCATTTAAGAAAAAAAAAAACAAAAAAAAACCGAGTCGCTTATAGCGCGGGCTTCCCTTTGATATCAAAGTAATTGTTTTATTACGCTTCAACATTTAATGTGTTATTAGTTCTTCTTTAATTATTCATAAGACGTCAACGTGTGTAATTAAATCTTATTTTTTATTAAAATGCACGCAATATATGCATAATATTAGGAGGTCAAGGTTAACTTATTATTATAAATTTTATCCGTTATATTCCTATTCTAAAAGCTTGATACCATGAATGAATAATAATTTCATCATGTGAAAAATGTTATTTTGCTCATGAAAAACTCATCATTAGAAGGGTAAATATGAAAAAAAAAAAAAAAACAAAACAAGAAAAAGAAGAAGAAGAAGAAAAACCTTCTTTTTTTTTTTTTTTTTGTTTGTTTCTCGAAAATCTAGTTTGTATATATATGTACCACCAGTAACTTTCAGTAGCTTCGTTCGTAGAAGTCGAAAAGATGTAAAGGTCACAAGCGTCATTGTCTGCAACTTTGATGCCTATTGCCGGATTTTAATTATCACACTTCTTAGTATAATTGGGGAAGTGTTACGTTATTAAATTTAGTCTCTTTGCGTAACTTTTCTTTTAGGAACGGAAAAAGTCGACTTTTTCTCTTTTGCTTCTTACTTTTCAAACTATATGCACTTTGTATATTTACGTAGTGGTCGCACTTATATATATACATATATGTGTGCATTGCTTAGTAAGGCAATCAGAGATGTAATGGTTGTTACAAAGCTACAAGTCGCAATTCATTCATTCCATGTCATTGGATTGACCCCACAGTAGCTTAAGTAAATGAGAGATAAAAAAAAAAAAAAAACCAAAAAGTAGGTTGCAAAAGTGAATGTAATTTAAATAGGGTACACGGCTTCATGGAGAAAAATACGCAATGATAGCAGCTGCTTATACAAAAGCAAGCAAGAAAGTTATATATTCACCTTGGAGCGAATTCTCGATATCTAGCAATTTTTTCGCGAATATAAAAAAATTAATTGCAAAAGATTCAGTTGACCAGTGAAGACCACTATTGCACGCACATTTCGCAAATTTATAATAAATTTGAAATTCTTATTAATCATAGTATTTCTGTGACGATTTTTGGCCATTAACTAATAAAATGGAAATCTGGAATCGATTTATGATCTCCCTATCGAGAGCTAGCTCCTCATATGCCATGAAACACAAAAACAGTACGAGCGTCTTTCATGTTGACACAAGTACAAATATAAGAAATTTTACATCCGATATCGAAGAAAATGACTACGCTATCGCGTGCCATCACTTCAACCCATTACTCGTTAAAGGTCTCTCGTTAATCCAAAATTAAAAATAACTCGTCCAAGCTAGATCGATAATAAGCATTGTTAACCGACCTCCCGGTTTTCTATCTCAAATGAAGGTTTCAGGTCGGATAAGATTCAAAACGGGCGACGGGTGTGTTCAAAATGAAAAGGTGACCTTTTCAAATTTTTAATGGACCATACGGATATTCGTTTTTCGAATTTTCTTTTTTTATTAGATCGATACACATTTCTCCAAGATACGTTATATCACCCATTTTGCATTTTTTCTATGATGATCTATGAGAATCTGTATTAAATTTTGCGTAAAAAATAGAGTAAAGTTTTCCAATTCGTGTAATATGTTGACTGGGGGGTTTATTGGCGAGACTACTTTGAGTAAAAAAATGTTTATAAGCGGTACCAGTTCTTCGCAGAATTCCGAATAGATATTAATAACGATGCCCGCCCCGATCGATGCCCCAGTATGTATATCAAAAACCGATGAATACGTTGAAGAACTGAAGAAAACTGTTATGGAGAATTGTCGAACGAATCACTATTAGAGAACTTGTTGAGAATGTCGGCATATCGGCTGTGGTATGATAATGCGCCAGCTCACACGTCATTGCTTGTTCGCAAAATTTTGGCCAACAACCAGTGATCGTACTCGTCGGACATGGGCGCCTGCAATTTTTTCCTGTTCCCAAAACTGAAAAGTTGCAGGAATGGACGGCGTTTTCACGTGATTGACGGGATAGAGACCGCATCGCTGGAACACCTCAAGGCCATAACAAAAAGCGTATATCATATGTGCTTTGGCACACAAGTGTATTGTATTCAAGGGGGATTACTTCGAAGGCGACAAAATAGATGTTGATGGATACGTAGAAACGTTTTTCGGGAAAAATAAAAAGTCGTCGTTTTTTTTTTTTTTTTTTTTTTTAGTTTACAATCCACAACAGCTTGAAGTAAAAGCTCTACATAAGGCTTCCCCCGTTTAGGAAGGAACTTTAAATATGTATTAGGTCTTCGCATCTTTGCCTTCGTCTTTTTTTGTTTTTATTTTTCTAGCATTTTTTATTGCCTTTCAATTTTTGAGCGAATATGTGCGCGTGTTCTATTGTCATACATGACCTATGGAAGGCATAATAGTTAAGAAGGATACGAATATTTGGTTTCAATAAATTTTCTAACCAACTTTTTATACATAATTTCGCATGTTCTTAGTCGTACTGTTAAGAGAAAAGTTGAGCTTAATCTCAAGTTGCTCGGGTAATCCGATACTCGCGATTTTTAAATGTTACCAATTAATTTACACAATTAATATACCTTATCCATCATATATATATATATTTGAAAGTGATGACGCCTATATAAAAAAACAAAAGTCACCACAACTTTTTTTCTAGAAGATAAAAAGTTGAAAAAGAAAATAAAAATCAATATAAAAAAAACCGCATTCTGCAAAAGTAAAAATACACAAGGACGTTCATTAATTGAATGTATGATGGAACACATAGCAGAATGTAGTGAACAAGACTCGTGAGTAAATGGTACTGCAGAGGAAAAAAGAAAAAAAAAAAAAAAAGTAACAAAGTACATATTTATATATCTACAGAAGATTATTTATATAAAATGAAATACCCATACACATACACACACACACACCCAGTATGCATTATAGACATGTGAACGTGTACACACCGAGCCAAGCCAAGGCAAATTAAGAAATGTGAAAGAAAAACATTAAAATCTATAAAAGCGCAGATAAAAGAATGAAAAAAGGGAAATGAGGCATATATTGCATTTATTTACATATATATACATCTATAATATATACGCGTTTCATGTACGCTTTCACTAAAATATATCATGACTTTTCTTCTTCTTTTTTTTTTTTAAATACTTAATGCAATACTCTAAACGAAGGAAGGTATTGCGGCTACTGCCAAGTAAACTATTCAGTCTACTGTCTATTATTAGGTCTACTGTCATTCAATACGAACACCTTAACATTACATTACATTTCGGACGGAATCAAGTACTTATGCATCTTGTTTACAAAATCAATTCCACTTCAATACGAGAAATCTAAAAAATTTGCTAATTCCGCGGTGTAGATTTGAAAAAGCCAAAGCAATGAATGGAGTTAAGTGAAGTATGAAATATAATAATACTTTATCTCCGGTCTAATTTAAAAGAGATTAACAGAATATTGATATTTCTTCATCTTCATACAATGAATACTTGCATAACAACCATATGGAAACGTTTCTATAGAAATAAATGGCCCCATCGAATTACGTTAATCTTAACATTAAATGATTGCGGTAGATATTCATCACCTTGCGCGTATAGCGAACAATACGCATAAAAAGATATGCAGTTGCATCGCGAGTAACGCGAATATTCGAATATCCAAATCACTTTCCGAATCGATTTTACCTCGTCTGTCCGTCTGTCCATCTGTTGTCCGCCTATGTATTTTCACGTCGAATCTACAGTTTGCAATTTTTGATGAAATCGATATTTTTTATTCCAAGGACAAACTTTATTAAAAAGCGATTTGAATTGCATCGGCAACTGTTCCCCATAGAACGCCTTATATTGAAGTTGTCATTACAGGAATTCAAAATTGTACATTTTTTTTCACAAAAATCGCTAAGTAATAGTATTTTGGCATTTTAAAATGATCTGAAAAATTCAGATCGGATTGGTTAATCTTTTAAGTCTTCTCTCATATAAATAGTCCTACGAAATATAAACCTTCATAAGGCGAACAGATCTAATTTTTAATAATTTATGATGCAGGTTTTGGTTTTAATAGTGATTTGACATGAAAGTTAACTGTACCAAATTTTGACCACATAGATTAATATTTTGCACCTACACCTATATTCATATACCCATGAAAACTAAACCTTTTTTAATAAATTATAATCAAAATTGGTCCACATCAGTAATTCGTAATTGATCGTAACCAATTTGGACCACGTAGGTGAATTTGTTAAACCCGATCTCATATAAGACTTCCATGAAAAGTGTGGTTCTACATGGAAATAAAGTATAGTTTTCGGTATATTATCACGGAATCAAGTGAAGTATTGCAGTAGGCCGAGTGGTATAGGGTATTTAATGGTATGATTTGCCCGATTCTAGGGTGTTTTAATTGTATTTTCTTTTCGAGCGATGGCAGAGCCTGGAAATTTTCAACTTTCTTAACTACGGTTTACTGACTTCCATTTGATCATGAAATAGAGCATAAATTATTCAAATTTGTCATTAAAATCCACATTTGGCCTCTGGAATATGCTGCATAATCGATATGCGAGAATCGATTTAATGAAAGTAAAGTTTGGTAAGAGTGGCCTTTAATAAGAAACTTTAAATCCGGCCGAGGATTCTTTCACTAACGAAATTAGGCCCGAAAATTTAGAGGGAACAATAAGTATTCCCTAAATTTCGTAAGAATGTAAACCAAAAATTTGTCATTCATTTTTTTCTAATTTTTCAGGTCCATTACCAAAGACATCCCATGATTTCTGGCGCATGATCTGGGAGCAGCATTGTTTAGTTATAGTAATGACAACACGCGTTATGGAACGCGGACGCGTTAAATGCGGCCAGTACTGGGAACCGTCGGAGAATAGTTCCTTAGAATTTGGTAATTTTCTCCTACGAACAGTTAGTATAGAAACCAATGAAGATTATACCGTAGCCTCATTAGAATTGAGAAATACAAAGGTAAGGGCTATCGAAACATTCGCAAAATAGAATTTATACATCAAGATGTGTCTTCCTTGCACAGACTGACGAAGTGAGAAATGTGTCACACTGGCAGTTTACCAGTTGGCCAGATTATGGTGTACCTAGTTCAGCCATGGCCATGATTAACTTTTTGCAAAAAGTGCGTGAGAAACAAACACAAATGGTGCAAGCATTGGGCGATACATGGGCCGGTCATCCACGTGGTCCGCCCATTGTCGTACATTGCAGTGCAGGAATCGGTAGAACAGGTAAGAAAAAATGAAATTTAAAATTATATACCCTATATATGTATATATATATCTATTTAAAAATCTCTTTTGCATTTAATCGGAAGGTACTTTTATTACTTTGGACATTTGTATATCCCGTTTGGAAGATGTCGGTACCGCTGATATCCGTGGCACTGTCGAAAAGATACGTTCTCAACGTGCCTATTCAATACAAATGCCGGACCAGTATGTTTTTTGTCACTTGGCGTTAATTGAGTATGCGGTATCACGAGGTATGATTGCCAGTGTCGATCTAACAGGATTTAATGAGAGAGATGATGAATCGGATTAAATTTATAAATTACAAAAAAAAAAACAAATTCAATAATTATTTATATACATCAAACTACAAAAAAAACAAAACACACACACACACACACAAATGTGGACAGAGTGTGGTCGTAAAGAAAAAATTACAAAAGAAAAAACAAAAAATAAATGAAGAAATAAAAAATTTAAAAAGGAAGATAACAAAGCCAACACTACCAACACCACCAACTAATTTAATAACAAATTGGATAATTAATAAAAAAAAAAAAATATAATAAGAAAATGTTAAACTGTTTTTCTTCTCTTTTTGTATTATTAGCAGAAAAGAATCATCCAAAATATTAAATAAATAAATTAATAAAGAAGAATTTTATATATAAAAATAGCGAAAACATATTACTTTACTTTTGTTGTTTGTGTACTATTATATAATTTTTAAACGCTAATTAAACAAAAAAAAAAAGCGAGAAAATCGATATTAATCAAGTATTTCTTCTTTAGTTTAAACAATAAATAAAAGTAGACAAAAAAAAAACAAAAAAATATTTACATGTTAATAATATTATCTAATTTTAATTTAAGACCAAGAATGAAATATGATAGCGAATATTCAATTTTCACTTTCACGTTTTGTTCTTTTCTTCCCTATTTTTTTTTTTTTCGTTTTCATATATATATTTTTTTTCTTTTTAAGCAATTTTCTAAATGTTAACTGTAATATGCTAATTTAAATAAAATAAAAAAAACATACGCATAAAATAAATCATAATAAAAAAATTATGTGAAATAATGAGCTAAGCGGGAGCACTAACATATATAAAAGGAAAAAAAAAAAAAAAAACAAAATTCATAGTAAATTTAAAAAAAAGCCACAATAAAAAATATGACATAATTTAGTATTAATAAAATCGGAAAAAATAATTTTTAAAAAAATTCCAAATATTTGAAAACCATTTCCGTTTATTTATTTATTATTATTATTTTTAATAACATATTAAAACAGAGCAAAACCAAATAAAAAAGAAATAAAAACATTCTCTGGTGGTGTACAACGAATCGGAAAAATCAAATTTAAGAGATCACATCCAGGAACCATTTTAAAAGTACATTCCAAGATAAAATAGTAGACCACAGATTCCATATATGAAAAAGTATACAAAATTTAAATAACTAAAAACCGTCCTTTCATTCTTAAGGATAAATTGTAACAATAAATTTTTAAAAATGTTTACGTCTGCTTACGAATAATGGAAAAATTTTATATAAAATATTTTATATTTTCATTAGTAATTTTTTTATACCCGTTACCCAATCATAGCGATACATTAGCTTTACGCGTATTTCCGCAGAGCATGTAAAACTTTGATTATCTTCGAATTTACAATTTTCTTACCTAAGCCTGTCTGTATTACTACCGCAAAAACTTTAATTACATTCAAAGTCTTATATCTATATACTCGTTTCCATCTATTTATCCGCCTTTATCACTGATAGTTTCTAAGAAACTAAAATCTTTTCGAAAATAAAAACGAAAAAATTCCAATCCATTTAAGGTAATGAACTTTTTCAATGTACATTATTAATTACCCACCTAGTGTTAAGGGATACGCATCTTAACCAATCGATCGGATCAAAGGTTGTTGGGGAATCGGTGCTTGGAACTAATTGCTATGAAAAGATTTTAGGGTAATGAGAAGCTTAGTTTGACCTTTACGAACACTTTTCCGCAAAATGATTCCATTTTTTTTGGTAAAGACAAGCTTTAGATAAATCTTTTGAAAAAGTGGATATAAAGAGAAAATCTTCTTGTTTAGCTGTTGAGAAAATTAGGCCCAATTGTTGCAAATAATTCTCTCAAATTTCTCGAAACTCAAAGGATTTTCGAAACAGAAGATAGTGAGTTAGATGAAGAGTAGATTGCTTTGCAGTCTGGAGTAAAGGTCATATGTTCGCTTACAATATATATACCGCGAGCTTGGTGGATAAACCTAATAAGTACGATGCATCATGAGCTGGGACCAATTTATGGTTTTCAATATCGAATAAACTCGAAAGAGTTAAGAAAGCGTATGCATTTTACTTAGTATCGAATGAAAAATCTTTCGATCGGAAAATTGCTATCAAATCACATATTCAAGTTAAGAGATCGAGTTTAGTCAACATCGAGATCCATAAACCGATTCTAGATATGTATAACTGATAGCTTGTGTTGGTCTGGCGATCGCAGGGGCAAGGGCAATTAACAAACAACTGCATTAGGTGGTGGGTATATGAGATTCGCTGCAAGGCGAATAATATATCGATTTGTAGTTCCGTTTTTTATTTATTCATTTTATTTCGTCTATTTATACGAAGAACACCCTTAAATTCAATCAAAATTAGACCTGTGGTACATAGAGCATGAAAGATAAAGAAAAATAAAAATAAATTGTAAACAATTCTTCAAATTTATTCTGCATGTAGAAAAACAAAATTTGTTAGACAAAAGAATTAAAAGAAAAAAAAAAAGGAAAAGAAAAGAAAAGAAAAAAAATTCACTATTTTTGTAACGCTTAAAAAACTATAGTTGAAAATGAAATTAAAAGTAATAACAAAGAAATTTATAAACGTAGTGTGATGCCAGAATATATATAAAAACATTATATACGAACCTAGACATAACCTCTCTCTATACAACCTATAACGAAAACAAAGCATTTAATATGAATATAATAACGAATAAAAGAATATCGTAAATTTCCGTTAATAACAAACATTACATTTTTCAACTTAACTTGAAACTGTAAAAATTAAGTTTAAATCCTTAACGAACAGAAGAATGAATGACGACGACTTTATCATCTCTTATCCGTCTGTTATGCACGAACAACTAACCAATGTGGGAAAGCCAAACTATCTATGCGATAGATTAGTTCGATCAACGTTTCGGTTGTTTTACAGGTTCGTTGCGAGAATGACAGAAAATGATTTCATCAACTGCTTTTACATTCTTCTCTTGTCATTGTATGCCTCTTTTTATATGAAAATCGTAGTTTGCTCTACAAAGTTCAAATATGTAAAGAATTGTCTCGGACAAATACACTTTTCGAGTAGATTGTCAAAGACAACGAGAGTACAGGCATTCGTCTTAAGTTACTGCCCTTTTGGAAGTGCTGGTTTGTCTCTCAAATTCACTCCTACTTTCCCCCTTAGCTTGGTGCTCGATGCAATTTCGACTGCGAAGTTGCAGTCTTTACTTTGAATGCATTTATATAGCACGCAAACCATACGATTTTAAACCAATCCTTTTACATTAAAATATGACGAAAGACTGTCGCTCCTCATCTAATAGTCTTACTTGAAATGAACTTTGAAAGTCAACCTCATCGAGCCTGAACTACCTTAGTACCTACCTTAGTATAGTTTAGAAAATCATTTCGGGATAGTAGATTCGACAATGACATCTTCTTAGATACTTTCGCGACTATTAAGTCAGTCAGTGTTCGTTGGTTCAAATCTCAGTGCCGTGTAGAGTTTACTTTGGTCGTAAAGTCATAACGTTTGTGGATTGGGCACACATCCACTAGATTACGGACACCAGCTCCATATTTCTTTCTTCCTTTCTCTTTCCTCGCTTCTTTCCGACTCTCACCGTGTTACACGAGTATCGCCTCAGCGATTGGTCATATATAAAAAAAAATAAAAAAAAAAAAAGAATTATCACTTTCTTTAATAGAAAAAAAGCAGAAAAAATATATCTGTTGACAACTTCGTTCCAACGTTTGAATTGCTTTTAGTTCTACTCTGAGAGAGGTTAAAAATTATTTTATTTTTTTTTTTGTTAGTAATTTTCACTATATAGTAAGTGTTCTGCGAAGCAAGTTAAAAACCCTAGAAGCGAAGTGGGACGAATACATTGTAACATCATGTATTCATTCAAGTTACGCTTTCGTCCCCCGAAATAAAATAAAATATGAAGAGATACAATTTTCCTCTTGATTCCCTAATTGCGATTACTTCTCCAATAATTCTTTTCTAGAACTTAATCAAGTTGTTTGCACAAGGCTTAACTTCACACACTCACAATGCACACGATAGTCAAATTCATAGTCATAATTAAGTTTTCTTTGAAATATTATTTGAAATTAACAAATAACAAGTTCTCGTAGATTTTAATAACATAATCTAGTTTTAGGCGCATGTCAAGAATCTGTACTTTTAATAGATTGCCGTGCAAAAAGTCACGTAAAGAGGAGCGACAAATAATGGAAATGTAAGTCGTTCTGCGCATAGCCGTGTAAACAAGACTAGCAGCTACAAGAAGTCGGCAACACCAGGTAGAGCGCACTGGATCATAGTTCTTCTGTGAGTAATCAGTCGGTGAAGACATAACACTTGCTGCTTTCGGCACACATCCACTCAATCGCGCCCCGTTGCTATCGCTTTCTCTTTTCCCACTCCTTTCCGACCATTGCTATGTGTTCTACGCATATGGGTTGATTGCTCATGTTAACGCTTCCTCTTCTTCCTCAGCATAGAACTCTAGAAACTAAATGCATTTCTGAAGCGTTCTTTAAATCATCTCATCGTTCGGTGTGGCTCTCCCATATCCTCGAAAGCTTGTTAACCTCAACTAAACCTGCATACTCTTGATCACAACAATTATTCACTGCGCAGCCATTAGCGAAAATTTAATTATATAAAAAAGTTGAAAAGATAAGGAAACTATAATGTATACGGTGAGGAAAGTCTCTGACATAGATTGGGTTGCATTTATACGAGAACAATTATGAAAGTTTTCGTTTATTGTAGGCGTGTCAGCTGATCAGTCGGTACCCTTTTTTAATACACTTCCATGGCTTCAGGGACTATTTACACCAAGTCCAATTTCAATGTGTCCCATACGTCGTAAATTAAGTTTCTGCTGATAATGGGCGTGTCTCTAGATGGATCACGTTAATTTTTTCAGTGACGACAAATATTATCTCAAAATTTTATGTCAATATCTGCTACGAAAAGTACCCTATATAATTTTATGAGTATATGGTATTGTGGGCAAGGACGTAATTATGTCGCGCGTATGTGTAGCAAGGTTCAATCTTCCATCTCAATCTTTTGGATTTTGTGCGACGCCAACATATCACGAGCGGGGAAAAGTCGGCGAGTAAATATACGGGGTCTTTAGGGCGTATTTCTATGTGAATTGATCTAGTGTACGCCTAGCCCTTGACAGTGGTGCAGTGGATACGGACATTAATATATATATACTAACTATGCACACATTGTTCCCGGGTGAAAATGCGTTGAAAATAAACAAATACGAAAGTTACATACGTCCGTAAGCGACTGTTTTATACCCATCACCACCACACCCCCCACCCACTAACAAATTTAGAAATTTCCTTTCGCTATAATATTGGATGGACGTTTTCCGACTTTTCGATTATTATACAAGTACTGCAGAATGGCCGACGAAATATAGAAATTTTTGTTGCTATAATTTATGGGTAATCAATAAACAAATCAATCTTTTGTTTTTTGGAAAAAGACGTGTGCTTCGTTTGCGTTGTTGCGTTGTGGGCTTGTTCTTTGACCGATTTGACCAATTTGCAAAATCAACGTGCGTGCAACATCTTCCGTGCGTTTTCAACAAATTTGAATTTGATATTCTCATTTTTACGAGCAGGAGTATGTTGCATGACCGCCTGGTTAGACGGACCAGATCGATTGAGAGTGCGATACTAATTAATAATATAAATACGTTACAGGATACAAGCATGTTGTGTTTTGGGCAACAACTTCGAATGTTTTTGCAAAATTTGCAATCCATAGATTAATTTTGGCGGTCAGGAGAGTGTTTACACCAGACATTACACGGACGGTGATGCTTATCAAGAATATATATAATTTGTGGGACCTCTAGAGCTTCCTTCTGCGTCTTGCAAACGTTTTGACAAAATCAATATATCCCGCGTTTCCCCGTTGATAGCGAACTACTTACAGGAACCTCTTTACAAAAACAATTGCAGCTTGAACTGTGACTTTAGCGATCGTATATAAAGACGATTTTTAACTGTAAATTTTTACTACGATTAATATCATACCGCAGGAAGACGCAGAAAGTGACGGTAATATACCAATGTCAGATAGGCGGATCCATCCTACCCAAGCAGAATAAAAACGAACAACGTAAAAATGCGTTTGTAGAAAGCAAATTGTGAGCATCATGAAAAGTATCTTTTCTCTTTCCCTTTTCTCTTTCTCCCTGCATTCCGACGCGTCTTGACGAAAGCCGTAAGTAAGCTAAAATCAATGTACTCAGACGGAGATCAACATGTGACTCCATATACATAAGTTGCGAATTAGCGCAAGTCACACCTGGACTCGGAAATATTTAAATAATTGCAATCCCTTTACCTCTCTCTCTCTCTTTCTCTCTCTCTCGCTTGCACTCTTTCGATTCGTTCATTTCATTTCAATCGCAATTCCACAGAGGACCCAATAAAAGCATTTAACCGTCATTAGGCAGTTAATAGCTGCGTTGGATTTGATGCAAAGTTACCGTTCGAAAGGTGTAACTATTGCTGTACTGCTACTTAGAACCCTCAAAGTGTCAAAAAATTGAAAAATTGGCTTAATATGCCAACGGTCGTGATTCGATCACAAATAATAAGAAGAGAATCAAGAACGACTTTCGCGATTGACCGATTAACAAAATAAAATTCGCTTCAAGACGTATGTAATTTTCTTTTCTTGTAATCTTGTGTTTCAGAAAAGCTTATCTGTGTCCAGCATTGCGGAACTTCTACTTTGCAATAACAAATAAGATACAAAAGTGAAGATTTTCATCTACTACTGCGTGGAATAACCGCGCGTGATATGGGAAGCGAATATGGATATGGATAAGTCGCGATATTTTTCAATTCCCTCTCAATTATTAGATAAACTATAAATTTTATATAAGCGTATCAGTCGACTGGTCAATATTTTCGAGCACAACAAAATTCTTAAACATTAAACCTGACCTGACCATTATAACATAAACCAATGTAACACAGAAAAGTTTATCTTTGCTTTAATATCAATTTTCTATAATTTTTTATTTAAATTTTACACTTTGTTGAAAATGAAATAATTGTGAAAAAATTTCGAGAAAAAAATTTTAAATGAATAAACCATTAAACAAGAACATCTTATATAAAAAACAAATAAATAAATAAATGAATAAAAGGAAAAAATTTTAAGAATTTCTTAAGTATTCGTTCAGTTCTATACCGAGAAAACATACAAACATACATATATTTACTCAATAAATATTGTAAGAAAAAAAAGAAAAACTTTGGAAAAAGAAAACAATTACACAAAATGCTTTTATTGGAACCGAAAATATATATAGTTGGCAAAAATATAACGTAAGAATCCCATATGATATTAATTACAGTTAGCCTTGAAAAATTTGCAAGTTTCGCCAGAGGAAAGCATGCCGTGTTTACCTCAATCATTTCATGATTTCAATATAACATTATAGGTGACCCGAGAATTTCTTGTTGTTTTCACTATCGATTTCTTCTATCACTTTTTTCTGCAATCTCACAAATCATTAGGTGTCGATCAGCTTCAATCATAATTTTTAGTTGGTCATCATCAGTGGTATTTGGCCTACCAGAAGGAGGTCAAATTTATTATAAGATGACTTTCGAAAAAAATAAATGTATATTAAGGTTACTTTCAGATCAAAATCTTTATTTTATGTTAAAATAACTCGTACTAGCAATATTCAGTTCATCTTCACGCTCGGTACGATCACACGTCTCGTTAATGTCACCGATCGTATTAGTTTCATCTGAACTATTGTTGTCACACCTTTCAAATCTCAAATTTAGAAACGATTTAGTCAAAAAATATTTCAATGTTACCTAAAGTTTGAGTCCATTTTTCTTTGTAAATAGGTGCGTCTTAGAGTCCAAAAAATACGGTATCTATACCTTTGACCCTAATTATTGGTCTAGCTACGTGAAAAAAGTTATTTTAATCTTGTGTCGCCAGAAATTTCCGGACTACCTACTCAGTAATGCGTGGTAGACTTACATCTGACTTAAGCTGCTCTTGCGGTAGATAGGTTAGCAGAAACAATTCGATTTAGAGGAATTAAAGATGAGTTTAGGTAATCGTTTTTTTTTTTTACGACCGTTCACAAAATCAAAATGCGTACCGTGGACAGTGTTGATCCGATGGAAATTTTGAACTTATCAAGTAATTTTTCTGTCATCCGTTATTGATATTGCAAAAATTTGCATAGAAAACCGAAATAGGACATTTATTTTCATGAATTTCGCTGGTCTCCCTACAGCATGCACGCAATAGTCAGACTATATGCTATTTGATTTCCCAACTTTAGACATATTGAGAACCTTTGAGGAGAACTAAAGTGCAGTAAGCATACGAAAGTTCTGTGCATCTGCTTGCTTTGCTTATTGCAACTGGTTAACTATTACTTTGAATTTAAAACGATGGACTTGTAATTAACGGCGTACTCTTAGAACATCTTTTATACCATTAAAATAGTGCAACGATCAACCAAATGAAGATTATTATTGTGCATCTTACACAATTGAGAAACGTTATGAGTGTGGTGAATAAGGCGGCCTCTCCATGTCTCGTTATTTTACAAACATATGTTAACTGGAATTTCCAAGAAAGCAGAAAAAATTATGTAGTCCATTAAGTGTACAATAAACGCCCCATTCAAAATCTCACATATTTTCTTCAGAGACGGTAGATCAATGAGCTTTAAAAAGTAAACAATTTTCGCTGAATCGATTCCATAAGTTTCATGGCTGATATTCAAACCACTACTACAGATATATATTTTATGATTAATCACTCGATGAATCTCCACTACACGTGTCAGGTCAGGAAAAAACAAATGTAAGATAAGAAATAGCGTTTGATCGCAGCTTTGCACGCGTATAACCGATCGGTAAGATCAAGCATCCACTATAGCTGCAGCCATATGCCAATTGTAATTAAATTGCAGCACGTATACCGCATTCAGAATTAACCCAACTTATGCCGGCCCAATACTGTGTTTACATATTTGCCAAAGGCGGCGAGATATATTGAAAAGTTGAGCAACTTTCCAAGTTCGATATTCTTAAAAATTTCCATGTTCATGTTCGCTGCATTCAACTTCAATTTCAAAGCCTTATTGGCGGGAAAGGATATTATGCGCTTTCCGCCTTAGACATTCTACTTTTTGTTTCGAACATTCTTTCTTTCGCGCAACTATATTGTTGTTATTATTATCATCATAATTTATTGCCACCAAAAAAAAACAAATCCTAAAATTAAAAGCGGAATGAACACTAACAACTGCAATATTCACAGTAACAATAATTTTACTCATTTTATAAATTGAGGTTTCTTAGGGTTACCACATTTTCACGATAACATACGATTACTTGCTTCTTCTTTGATTGCAATTGTGTGCATTTGATAGTACAGAAACATCAGTTTTGTCAATAACTTCAGTTTTATCGACCCTGTCTCAGCACTACAAAGATTTAATTATTTTGTGAATAATAGTGCGAAAAAAAATTGTATTTTTGTAAGGAAAATGTCTGAAAGAAAAGTGTTAAATAAATATTATCCACCGGATTTTGATCCGTCAAAAATTCCGCGTATGAAATTGGCGAAAAATCGTCAATATACTGTACGTTTGATGGCTCCTTTTAATATGAGATGTAAGACCTGCGGTGAATATATTTACAAGGGCAAAAAGTTTAATGCACGCAAAGAGGATGTCGAAAATGAGACCTATCTGAATATTCGGATATATCGTTTTTATATAAAGTGTACTCGATGCTTGCAAGAAATATCATTTAAGACTGACCCCAAAAACACTGACTATGAAATTGAAGCGGGTGCGACCCGTAACTTTATGGCTTTAAAATTGGCAGAAGAACAAGCCCGCAGAGAAGAAGAAGAGGCTCGTGAAGAAGAAACAAATAATCCAATGAAATTATTAGAGAATCGTACTCAGCAATCGAAAAATGAAATAGAATTGTTAGAATCTCTGGAAGAGTTACGAGATTTAAACAGACGTCAAGAAACTGTAGATTACGACTTAATGCTTAAGCAATACAATGGAGAAGATAAAATTAAAAGGATAATGGAAATGGAAGCAAAAGAAGATGAAGAGACGATCAAATCTATGCGTTTAAAACATAAAAGATTGCAAGGAGACACCAAGATCTTAGAAGAAACAATTGAATCCGTGGAAACTCCAGCGAAAATGAAAAAACCCAATACAAAAACTAAAGTGGAAACGTCTACAAGTCATTGTTCAAGTCGAACGCAAAAACATATTTTATCAAATATAATTAAACGTAAACTACCTGATGAAAATTTATCTAAGCCTAATATGGTGGGAGGTTTGTCGCTTGTTAATTATTCCGAAAGTTCCGATGATAATTCCGAATAAAATGTTTGTAAGCAAATAATTAATAATGTCCTTGTAATAAGGTAAATAGGGTTTTTAATTGCGTTCTCGTCTATCGTATATAATTCTTTTTTTAGCCGCTATCCTATATAAACCTATACATCTGCAGTATCAACATGTTTGGATAATATTGAAAAATGCACTTATTCCCGGGCCGATTTAAATAGAAACACTATGGAAATACTTTAAGTTGACATATTCCCGATTTAATCTACATCAGCCATTTAGTTCGACATAACATTACAGTAACTAAACACAAACATGTGCAAGTAATTAGTTCGTTACATTTATCGAAAGCAATTATTTGGATAAGATGTACATCTTTTTCTTTCTGATTGAATATCACTTAAGGGTGTAGGGCTTTTCTTGTTTAATGGATGAAGAAGAATATCACTTTTCACAAGGATGATGAAACCCTTGATTAATAACTCTTTGTGCTTAAAATTCCATGGGTAGCTGTGTCTCGCTGGATTCGGTAAACAATACATTGACGAGTTTTTAGAGAATGGTCCATGACGCCTGATTCAAGGTCTATCCAGATTGCCTTTGCTATGCACAATCCTTATTTGTGGCTGTCTTCGTCCTGACTATCCACATCATTCTCCATTTAAAGTATTACCAATTAATTCTATGTTGTTATCTTTGTTAATTTTTTCATATCTTCCTTGTTGTGGACCTCACTTTCTTCATTTGTCAATGTTCCAAACTGCGGCCGCATGAGCAAAACAAGGAATGTAGGCGGCAACTTTCCACAAAGGAAAGGATTCAAAGAGGAAGAAAATTGCTTTTCCAAGCCTCTTCCTCATGATATATTTTTGCGTAAATAAATATGAAAAACAACAAATTTTAAACATATTAAAGTGTACAGTTGTAAACAAATTAGGAACAAATATTTATAACAAAAAGTATAGAAAAGTATGGCATTAATCTTTGCCTTCTTATCAGTCGTTCAATGTAACTGGTGCGTACATCATCAGATAGAAACTGAGTTTTTCTGGAACTCGAAAGATGGAAGTTTTCTTTTTCAACATGCAGATATACACATCAAAGACCCCATAAAGAATATAGGTAGTTCCTCCATTTCATACGTTCATTCAACTATAAGCCTCCGGTTATCTACCAAAAATAAAATTTGAAAATTGTTGCAATTTACCAATAACCAACCCCAGAAATGACAGAAACTGTAACTTACAATCCGATCGCTACTCACACGTCATCTAAAATTTCAATGCAATGCAGTGTACCCATGAAAATGATTTTAATAAGCGAAGAATTGTTTTTCAAGCCATAGCAAATGCTTAATTAAAGTTTTCTGAAATACTTTGTGAGGTTAACTACAAGAAGAAGAGAGAATGATTATCGGATCCTCTGGTATGCCCACCTATTGAAATTTTTATATATAAACTTGAGATGGATTGCGTTAAAAATTCACCCTCATGGAAACCAAACTATCTCACGTATTACTTTGTAAAGACACAAAAATAGCATTAAATATAGTTTTAGAAATTTGGTCGGAAATAGCGTGCCATATATCAACAGATTGTTACATTTGTGTGTTAACAACCATTATCCCTGAATGTTTATTGTATATATAAAACAAAAAATTTTTATACCCATCACCGGAGGATGAGGCGTATATTCATTTTGTCGATATGTTTGCAAAGTCTAGAAGGAAGCTTCAGAGATCCCACAATGTATATATATATTTTTGATCACCATCAATTTCTGAATCGATTTAAGTATGTCCGCCTCTGTTTGTCTGTCCCAGTGTGCAATGTCTGTTGTAAACATTCTCCTGGCGCAAAAATGAAGCTATCATTTCAAATTTAGCTGGAATATGGCAAGTTCTTGCACGCAGTTTGATATTGAAGACATGCCAAATCGGTCCAAAGGCACACCCACTGTACCGCGTACACTAAGAACACCTGTTTTTCAAAAAGAGTAAAAAATTTCTTTGCTCATTAGTCATAAACTACGGAAGATAAATGTACGAAAACGGCATATGGGCAATGCTGCAGTATCTGTACAAAAATGGGAAAAATTGACCACGTCTACTTTATATTATAGCGTAATATAATTTTTTTTTCAATATCTTTATAACGGGCAGATACAAGCTTCAAAAAGGCCATAAAGTATATAAATTTTTGGTTAGTTTCAAATTTGGAATGCACCTAAGCATGTCCGTCTGTACATCTGCTCGATTGTGGTGTATATGCGGTAAACATTCTCTCGTTAGGGAAACTGACATCGCTTACAAATTTACAGAAGAATTTGGAAGCGATCTAAACGACTAAAGGCACTCCAGTGCGATTTTTATTTTCTATATAGAAAAAATGAGCCACGCCCACTCCTTATTACAGAGCAAGCAAATTGAGTTCAACTTTTTTGTTCTTTTTAGGATAACGGAAATAGGTATAAGAGATTCGGTCACGAATATAATTTTTTTACTTGACTTATTAGACTTAGGGAATTTGTCGGTCCTAATAAAAGAAACATAGAAAACAAACAAAAAAAAAAAAAAAAAGACCGCTACAATTACATGACAAAATTTTCATTATTTAAATTGTTATCGCTAATATATTTATATGATTGTTATGGATATAAGACATACAATGCAAAAGAAATTTACCATAAAGGACAAATTTATTGGATATGAGAAACGATAGAAGAAAAAACTTTTCGTTTTAACAAAATAAATTTCAGTAAAAGTAAAAAAGAAAGTAAAATGAAATTAAAACTTAAAAATTTAAGCAGACTTATATTTCATGGGCTACTCATGAAAAGTTATAGAGTGTTTGATATTGCCTCAACGACCCAGAAAACTTCTTGTCCAATTCTTCACAATTGGTTTTGCCTTGGCTTGCTCCTCTCTCTCGCGTTCTTGCATTTGAGCCAATAATTTGCGTTGATTTTCACGAAATTGTGCAATCGGATCGTTGAACTGGCGATAATAATGCAAAACATCACGTACATCGTCTACTTCACTTGTAGCTATGGCTACAAAAGAAAATTCAGGTTTAAAAACACGCCATCAAACGTCGTTCGATAAATTAAATTCGCCTTGCGGCGAATCTTGAATATCCACCACTTACTGTAAATATAAGAAATTCCTAAACTTTGCTCCCGTCAGGAAGCTAATTGAAAATATTTTCGGAATTTTGGCATATATTTATACCACACTTCAAACCGAGACTTGTTGTTAATTGATGTTAGAAATATATTGAAAATTTTAGTATTGGTTTGAGGGTATTTCAACTTTTGCAGACGAGCTTACTTGCAAATCGCCTTCATTTAGTATTTTATGCTTCAGTGGCTACTTCAACTTTTTTTATTTTAGAATTTCAATAGCAGATGGACGGACATAATAGTAAGCCAACTCGATAAAATTGCGCTGATTGATGTGTTACGGGATATCAGAGTCGTATTTTCAATTTTCCTGTGGTGGGTATTAAAAGTTAAACGGAAAAACCCACTTTTAAGGAAGGATATCAAATCCATAAGCTGTGTATCATCGTCATTACCCGACCAACGTGGTATGTTGAAAGTATTATCAGGATGCATCTGCGTGGCATTAGGATCCCAATCAACAACAATTACCTAAAAATTAAAAATGTTCAGGTTATTATTTTTTCTATGCGTTTCACTTGCAGGCGTTCACCCTTTTCAAGTCACGATTTAGATTGTCTAAATTTTTGACATGATGACCGTCGACAAAATGAGTGGCATCACGCACCAGGCGATACATAATGTAACCATTTGGATCTAAAGCATCCAGTATGGGAAATACGGTCATACCTTGTTCAGCTGTGAACACAACAATTTCAAAGAATTTAGCGCATTCTTGCAAAAACATATCAACGCCAGGACGTTTTTTGAAACGCCAACCGGTTTGATATGTCCAATCTGGATGGACTAATACATCTTTCATTTCCAAAACTAAAGTGTAGGGCGGTTGTATATAAGGGGGTTTTAAAGGATCCGGCAGCAGCTTTGCACGCGATGGTTCCTGTATCATTTTTTGATAATAATTTAAGGATTTCCACATCCTTTGTATGTACTGTTGAACAATAGCATTTTCAGAAAATTCATCTTCAATAATTTGACCATCAGCGTCCACTTCAGGTTTGCCAAATTCATAAATGGCCCAAACCAATAAAGCCACACCTGAACCCCCAAATACAGCAAAGCTAAAGCAAATTTATGTAAGTTACGCAAGCTATGGCATTACGATTTCCTATTTTTAATCCACAAACCCAAATTTCATGCGTTTCCAAGCCTTTTCATTTTCTTTAGCCTCTTCGTCCTCCTTACGTTTGCGTTCACGTTCTGTTTCTTCATCTATGTTCGTGGCAGTTTGTGGAAATAGTTTTGACAGAATCTCTGGGCTGGTTTGCTTTCCTATGACAATTTATTGACACATTACAGTAAAAAATTTGTATAACATATCGAAAATATACTACTTTCTGTACTATAACCACGTGGCTTATTACCACCATTCCATAAAAGAGCTCGAGCACTATGGTGACAATCTTTTGTTAATGTCAGCGCTACTTGGCTGCTTAAGCGCCGTTCTAGGTGTAATTTACCTAAAAAACTACTTATACATGGCTTGCGTCCCATATTTTTTAGCGCATAACGCAATAATTTTGTCGCTCCCGTTTGAATCATAGCACTTCTTTGCGTTTTAATTTTACCAAAATTTTTTTTCTATGCTAGAAAATTGCTTGAATTTTCTTTAAAAACTTAGACCGGCACAAAATTTTTCGTATTTGTCTAATATGTGCAGAGAATGCTTTTTTTATTTTTCTTTACATATGCTCTGACAGCTGTGCAGTAATCGATAGTATTTGAGAAATTAAGACAATATATTATTTATTTAATTTATTCAATTTTATTTGTGAATAATATATCTGTGCAATTGAACGATAAAAGTGCAAATAAAATCATACATTGAATTAACAGTTTTTTTGATAACAAACTTTTTATTTTTTTTTGTTGATACGACAATCTTAAAATTCGAAGTTACGAAGAGCAATCGATAAACAGACATTTTACTCTCAGCTAACAAATCTGCCTTTAAAATACAGTCCTGTTTTTATTGAGTTCACATGAAGAGAAAATAGTTTAACATAAATTGTGAATTATTTTAAAAAAGATTCAAAAATAACTTAGAAACACGTTAAAAATTATGATAGATGCAGAAGCTAATGTGGTCGTATGTAGGGCCTGCATCAGTGAGTGTACAGAATACAAATCTTTGCATAAACAAGGTATGCTACTCGAAGAAATAACTACATTAGCTACTCTATTGAATTTTTGCACTGGTTTGGAAATCCACGAAGAGGAGAATCCTCAGCTTCCTCAATATGTTTGTAATGCTTGTGTACAGGATTTGGTCAGATGTTATATTTTTAAAAAGAAAGTATTGGAAACAAATCACTTGTTGTACTCCTGCCGCCTTGAAGAAGCTGACGAAAGTGAGGATATAATTGAACAGAATTCTTATGAAAAAGACAAGGAGTATGAAAATACGGTAAATGAAAAATTAGATATTTGCAATGTTGTTAGCAAGGAGAGATGTTTAAATTATGAAGATGAACTAACAAATGAAGAAGAAATGTGCGACAGAGAGGCCAACGAAGAATTTTTAGCCCTGTCAATTGTTAGCGATCAAAATCTTCCTGAAGATGGCGAAAATGCAGAAAGAGAGGAGGAGCGGACATTTACTGAAGAGGGTGAAATACTAGTGGATGAAGATAATGCTGATCTTGAATATGTAGTACATAACGTGGCCGAGACAACAGAAATATACCTTCAAAGATCGGATGATGAAGATGTGAAAGAAGAGTGTGAACAAACTGGACAAATCTACGAAATGAATGAAGACGATCACGAAGAGTTTGAAATTCAAATTACTGACTTTGACTCTTATACTGAAGTCATGACGGAAGAAGTTAAAGACGACATAAACAATGAATCTGAGGACAAATCTGATAACGAAGTAATTTTAGAGGTTGATACCGACACTGATCCTAATGTGAAAGTATATAAACCTAGAAAGAATACAGGTCTAAGGAAGGAACCCAATCCGGAGTATCAATGCAAGGTACTTATAAGTAAATATTACTATAGTCCATAAAGAAATTGTATTTTGAAAACCTTTGCAGACTTGCGGTAAACAATTAAGCAATTCAAGCTCTTTTAAATATCATATGCAACTGCATTCCGATGTCACACCTTATCTATGTAATTTATGTGGTGAGGGCTTTAAAACACCCAATGCTTACGAAGGTCATCTCTCTATACATGACCCTAACAACCCTAATAAATGTACATTGTGTGGTAAATCGTATCGTCAGGCTTCCTCACTGCGCGTGCATATGCTGTCACATACCGGTGAGAAACCCTTCACCTGTGACATTTGCGGAAAGGGGCTTACCCAAAAATCGGGTTACAAAAAGCATATGCTTACGCATACTGGTGAGAAGCCACATTCATGTGATATATGCGGTAAATTGTTCCGTTACTCTAGCAATATGTTGGCGCATCGGCCTTTGCATACTGGCGAAAAGCCCTACGGTTGTAAAACTTGTGATAAAACTTTTGTAACCTCTGAACAAGCGAAGCGTCACATTTTGGTTCATACTGCTGAAAAGCCATTTAGTTGTGAATTGTGCGGTAAACTTTTCAAACGTCAGGCCACATTAAGATCGCATCAGCAAAGTCATCATCAGTTAATAGAGGCAAGAGGTCCAAGTCCCAGACGGAATCAATCAAACATAGTAGAAATTTATTAAAAATGGAAGGCAACAGAGAAAAAGGAGAAGATGAACCAACTTAAGTGTTTCGAACGATTTTTCTGAAATTTTTTTTTACTTTCCATATTTTTTATTCAATTTTTTATATTTACCGTTCAAGTATATCGTCTATAAAGGTTTTGTTATTCAGTTCGCAGCTTTTAAACGTACGCATCCGAGCCGATATGCAGTCTACAGCTATTTGATTAATGGGAGATTCTGGGAGACGTCAGTAAAGTTTGTCCGAGTATACCGAGAGTGCATTTAACTTACTTTTTGTTTCCAAGAGTGGCGATAATTATTGCATTCGCTATTGAACACTTGTTTCTTTTCTTGACTCGCATTCCAAATCATGATTTTTTCCGGATCGAATTGCCAGCGTAGTCAAATGTACGAATGTTACCTATTAACTATAACAATGGATATATATATCGAACAATAGATTTAAATATATCGATTCATATTATTTTCCACTAACAAAGGTAAGTAAAAGTAAATGTACAGCGCTTCATGGCTGAATGGTGCACTTTCATAAGTGGAAACGGCATAATAAACACCATGTCGTGCGGCTCTTTAAGAGAAATCTATATATTATACTAATGGGGATGGGGTTCATGTTGCAATTTGACAAAAATTCGCAAAAACAGAAGATTTCAAAATATTCTATTCAATAGTCCATTAGTCGTGCCAGACATCCGTCTAAAATGTAGTACGCATATTCTGAAAAAGTTCTTTATAAAAAAAATTTCAACTATGCAATTAAGGAAAATCTGGTATAAGGTTTTCAAAATTCGCTGTTAGGCGAATATATTTTCTCCTGCTTCTTTTTTCAACCAAATAGCTAAATACACCTTATCGGTAATTTTCTTTTTTATTTATGTTTCATTTAAACAATTATAAATAATACAGAGGGTTCGATAGGAAATTTTACAAATTTAAATATCATGTATTTATATATATTTTATATATAAATGTAGTTTATAAATATTTTTTATAGAATTATATTTCGTAAGAGAAATAAATAATTATTGAAAAATTCATAAAAAAAAAACTTACAACAAATAAAATACAAATTTGAAAAACCAATAACGTTGATTGAAAAAAAAAATATAAAAAATAAAATCGGAATACTAGAATAACACAAAGAATATTATTTTAATACAATAGTTATAAAGCATCTCAAGAAACAAAATTACTGCATAAATAAAATTTTATATTAAAATTAAAACATAAATTAAAGGAAAAATTTTTTTTCGTTATCACAAAAAAACAACAGAAACTAAAAGCAGCCAATTAGCCCTAAATTAAAGAAAAATGAAATTATATCTCGTAATTTACATTTATAATAATAAAAAAGATAAAAACATTGTGTAGATATTAGGGTTACATTCACTCTAACTACTTTCACCTAAGGCGTATTTCATCGGAAACGCGTTTCATTTCGCGGCTGTTTGCACGTTCGATAAACCAATTTTTATTTTTATCTCTATCCATCTTATGTTCTTTCTCTTGGCGGGCCGTTTCGCGATTCTTCATATAGTTCAGATGCCAAATACCGTCATTACCTTTTCTTTTCGCCTCTTTTCCATATCGTTCTTGTGCATATTCTTCCTTGGAATCGTATGAACGTCTTCCATTTTTTCCTTCTTTAGAATTATAATTAAACTTTTCTTTCTGCTCTTTGTCGTTATCATATGATTTTCTCTCTTTTGAGTTATCCTTATATTGTTTATCGTATTGTTGCGTTTTTCGATAATTATTAGAACGTTCTTTCGAATTGTAATTATGCACTTCCCCTTCATCTATGTCATTATTATATGATTTTCTTTCCTTAGAGTTATTTCTATGTTTATTATGTTGCTGTTGTTGTTGCTGTGATTTTGAAGAATTAATCGGAGTATTTTTTTCTTTGGAGTTAAAATTGCGTTTCCTTTCCTGTTGACTTTTGTCATCGTCGCGAAATTTTCTTCCTTTTATATACTCTTTAGATTTATCGTACCTTTCTTCCTGCCGTTGCTGTTGTATTTTCCCATAATTATTAGAAGAATTTTGATATTCTCTAGTTTTAGAATGTTTGTTATTTTCATTACTGTAATCTAGATGATTATAATTCTTTTCTTTATACCCATGATCTGATGATCTCTTTAAATCAGTTTTGCCTTTTGTTTCTTCTTTTCTCATTTTCCAATTATCTTTAATTACTTCTTCTAATTTATCGTAAGGATTATGAATAAATTCACGCGTTTTTTCCGACTTTTCTTCTAAATTCTCTATCAAGTCTGAATGCTTTCTCAAATCATTTATGTTGTGTCCCAATTGCTCGGGAATTGTTGGTTCATTTATCGAGGACCTTTCCACACACATGCCGGCCAACTCTACGTAAGAGCCATCTTTACACTTATGCGGCCTTTTTAAATCTTCTTTGGTTGCGTCCATTGGTTTAATGGCATCTCCAATTCCTGGCCAAGCTTTGAAGCTCGGTTTTCTTTTGTGTTGTTGTTGTTGTTGTTGTGGTTCGTACGCGGGAGATTTTTTATCTTTTTTTCTTTGCTTCTTTTGTTCATCCACTGTAGACAAATATTTTACTTGTTTGTTAAGTAAATCAATTTCAGCTCTCATTAAATTATTTTGCATTTCCATATCATTTAGCTTTTGAACCAAGTCAGTGTTAGACGTTTGTGTTTTCGATTGCCAAGGAGGATTTTTTATTTGCCCAAGTAAAGCAAATATACCCAACACAACACCCACGTAAAAAATACCGTGAAGACCTCTTTTCAATATCGGCGGTGTGTCTTCGTTAGCTGACGTGGTATTAGTCGTTTGGGAAGCTTTTTGTAAAGCTTTCATCTCTTTTGCCGAAATTGACGTTGAAGTTTTACCTCTTTGCGTTAAAACTTGTTCAGGATTTGCAATAGGTAAAATTTCAACACCTGAAATTGTGTTTGAAGGTTTGAAGTCATTCAAAACAAAGTCGTTATGTGTTGCGAATTTTAAATTGAAGTCTTGCAAATGATCCCGTAAGTCGGGGTGAGGAGAGAGACGTCCAGGGCTTTCACTCCCGCTGATTATAGAAATTCCATCCGATAAATCATCAATGTTTGAATTTAATGGCTCTAGCGATCTGCAAAAAATTAGTGCAACATAATCAAATTAATATTTTTTTAAAAGTTTCTGCATTGCATTCGTACTTCTCCACGATTTGTAAGTGTTGTTCTTGTAAACTTTCCGCTTCTTCAGCTCTTTCATTATTATTATGATCTTCTTGTAGATTTTCAATGCGATTATCTATATCACTGTCCGTGTTTAACGATGTCGATGAGGCTGGCGTATTCGGGCTATCGGTTTCTTTATTTGTTACCAATGTCCAAGTATCAAACGTTTCTGAGGATTCCATGCTGGTAGCTAACAATTCATTGTCTAATTTTAATGGGCTGGGGATTGTCTTTACAGTTTTCTCTTCCTCTCTATCCATTCTGTTTCAATTCTTGCGACTGGTTGTATTTTATATCTAGAAAAATAAGCAAACAACAAAAATTATGATGAAATTTAAAAATTATGTTTTATAATGTAAATGACCTTCGGGTTGGCCACGTTACGTTTGCTGTTTACGTTTACGTGTACTTTTTAAAATTATCAAGCGAATCTTTCTTTTAGCTGAATAAGAACGTGTTCTTATGAAGATTATTTTCGTTTTCTTTGTTTGAATGTGTTTCGCTTTTGAAATATTTATGAATTATTCGTACATATATGTCAGGAAAACGAAATTAATTGCTTCTCTTTGTTGAACGAATGGCCTTTTACCCAACCCAGTCTATGAATTGACGTAGCATTATGTATAATGCATTTCTCTTTTTTCGTTATATTTTGATGCTAAAAATTCTTTTTCTATATAAAAGCTACAAATTTTGTCGACTGAATAATTTACCTCGCAATTTTCCAAACAATGGACCAGGAAAAGAATGCATTGGTCATTATTGTACAGGTGCAGGTTCACAATACTCTTATCCTAAGCAAACTAATTAGTTAAACTTTACTTGTAGGCATGTTAGTTAATTTGTCGAGAATATAAACAAAACACAGACTTCAAATCAAATTAATATCTCCCGAGGTTTAGAGGTTTTCCATGAAAATATATTGAATTTTTGCTTTCCAGAGATTGCTTTAATTTTATAGCTATAATCGGTAATTCGGTAATACTATATTGCCGAAAAATATCTGATGAATCGAAGGTTTGGGTGGATAGGCTAAGTGTTGATAATTGGTAACGGCTGTAAATGGCATCTACGTTGACGAACTTTGCATAAATTTGCATACAAAACTTTCGAAAGGGATTTAGAGCATATTAGAAAGAGGCTCTTACTTTTACAATTCCTCTACTTGCACACAAGAAACAATTTAAGCTCAAGTAAATGTAATTATGAAGACAATAAATGAATAAATTTACTTAACATTAAACATTGTTTTGTTTTTGTAAGAAATATATGCCCACGATCGGGCTTATGTCTACGAGAAAACATCTGTTAAAAAATAAATGTAAAAAAGGTAAAAGGTATTTGTAAACAAATTTATAAACATTTATAAAAAACAAATTGCACTCGCACACTGTGTAGAGAAATTTGTTAAAGGCGACATTTAAAAATTTATATTTACGTTAGATAAAGTTATACTATATACAAGAACTAATAATTCATATTTGTATAACATTAACGAATATATAATATATATGTATATATATACGTGAATGTTTACATTAATTGTTATTATGGTCACAAGCATTACATTGGATTACACTTGCTTTGTTATTCCATTTGTAACGCCCATCACCACGAATATTCCGTCTATTCTTTAATTTGCTTTTGTAAAACTTGGAATACAAAAAAAAAAAACAAAGTTTATGTATTTACAATTTGGAAAAGAATGCTGATACGTTCGCAAAAACACGCAGTAGCTGATGAAGTGAAAAAACTTTGTGAAGGGCATAGAAAAAAATTAATACGTGTCCTTGTTAAAAATTGCAAATTGCAAGGATCTCAAATGATTGTTATAGGAAATCACATAGAAGTTTCACATGAAACCATTTCCAATTAACTAATTATAATGCTTTTATGCATGTATACACTTGTTGAAATGCTGGGTATATAAAATTCGCTTACCTGCTTGCCTCCTTTATTATCAAACAAGTACTTATGTGCAAAGCGAAGGCTTGTCATATGAAAGTATTGCGATTTTAGATTTAAAAAATGTATGCTTTGCAAATTTTAGAGCTGTCTTAAAGCTTAAAGCTAAACAAAAAATTCCCTCCTTTGGTCTTGAGGTTTTACAAGTTATGCAAACATATAACTAAATATATAGCAGACAAGTTATTAAATTTATAAATTGCTTTTATTTGTTATGAAGACGAGGCGGTCGGGCGGCGAGTAACTATAAAACTTTTTTTGTTTGTATTTTTATTGAAATGAACTCTTTATTTCACTTACACAAATATCGCCCAATGACTGCATCAATATTAAGCAATTTGTATGCGTAGTAAAGAAAAACAGTAAGGCTGCTTTTTTTTTCTTTTTTTTGTGAATAATTATTTATTGCTAGATATATTTGTTTTTTTACCAAAAAAATATATTTAAGGAAAATATAATGTGCACCAAGTTTATTGCAAAAAACAAACTGCGTAGAGATCTTTTTTCCGACAAAATTTAATCAAACGCTATAGCGTTTTTTACATTAACTCGCAAATGCAATTTTAGATTGCTAGTGAATTACAAAAATTTTCCTCAATGTTGCCAGTTTGTTGAATAAATGAAAATAGAGAAAACGAATATAAAATAAATGAGAGAAACAAAGAGAACTTTATACATATAAGAGAATATTTCTGATAACTGGAATCTGTGTGCAATGGTAACCATATTAGGTTAAATAGCTTGGCAACTCTATCATTATAACGGTTTTCGTGTTTTATACATTGTAAGCAACGCAGGTTTTCTTAATAGAAGATTATAGTAATTTTTAAATTAAAAACTCATTAGATAAAAGAGATTTTCAAGCGGTTCAATTTGTAGTAAGTAAATAAAATGTTCGGAGGGACTTTCTGCAATGTTTTGCTTTAAGTGCGCGTAAATAATAAAGCGAGAAAGAGTTAGTGTTTATGTGCGTGGGTGGCTGATAGCGTTGATATATTTTTTAAGGTTAGAAAATACTTACATTTGTTTCTTAAAACTAATTAAAGGTAAGTAAAACGTTTATTTATTGTTGCTATTGAAAGTGTTTATTATTTTATAAGCATTTTGCAAACGAAGTTTGGTAAACATATTCGTGCAAGTCGTAAGTGATTTTGCTCGTTTATGTATGTAAGTCGATAGCCTTTATTAAGTCTCTGTTTGTGTTATTTTATATTTAATGATATTTTTTTTTTATTTAATATGGTTTGCATTTTCAATTTGAGATTTGTTAAAAATGTTATACGCATGAACTCACCATTTTGTTGTTGTTTTTCCATGATGCGTTGCACTTCGCCGGCTTCGGAACCACTTTCCCAATCAAAGGCTGCTGGGCTCTGTCTTGCATTGGCATTAGTTAGCTCTTGAATTTGGGGCTGTTGAAGCTTTTGCGGCCGTGTAGGTGTTGATTCTCGTATTAGAGGCGAATATTGACGTTGTTGATGAGCTGGAACGTTTTGTATATGCGCAGATTGCTGTTGCGGTTGTAGTATTTGCCGTACCAACACGGGAGTAGCACGATTTGGTTGTAACTGTTGTTCCAAACGTGTAACAGGCACTGCATAAGGTTGTTTGATTGCGTAACGTGGACTAATCTGGTCAGTTAATAGTCCCGCCTGCTGTTGTTGCTGTGCAATATTGGAGGAAGTTGGGCTCCAATAAATTTGACTCACATGTTGACTTGAGCGATCAAGTATCAAAGGAGTACTGCGACCGTCGTGCAATCGGGGTCGTATTAAATGTGTCGGCTGTGCTGGCTGTACTATTATAGGTTCACGAACGGTTATGTATCCATAACTAGCTGGCATCGCTTGTAATTGATGTGGCCTCACGTATTGAGGTTGAGCGTACAAATCATATTGAGGATAACCGTTTACAAGTTGCGCTGTTTGCACATTATCACCATCCACTAAAATGTATTGGGTTGTTGTGTGATTGGCTGCAGTGGGGTTTGGAGAGAAAGAGCTTTCTGATCTTTGCATGGTGCCTTGATGTATGAAAATTGGTTTTATGTCGGTATCTCGCCTCAAAACATATTGGGTCGTTGGCGGTGGAACGAAGGTGCGCGGCGTCATCTCATATAATTCCGCTTGCTGGGATTGCGCGCTGCCTCGTTTTATCACGTGAGCATAAATTGGAGAATTGGTAACATTAGCTTCGGTAACCATTTCTTGAGCTATGGGCACAAAATGTCCAGCGACGGCTTGTTGCATATGCATGCGTTGTGGTACTTGCGGAGTAGCATACATGCGCGAGCCTGGACGTTGATGCATTTCCACCGAAACATACGAAACGGGCGAGAGATCAGTACTAATCGCCCCAGTTGCCAGCGGCACAGGTGTTTGTTTCTCATAAATAGCTTGTAAAGGCGTGGCCTGTTGATTGGTTGGTGTTTTATTTAAGGATTTTCTGCAGAATTCTTTAATTTTCTGTAAAATCTCCTCACGTGTCAATATACCACCTATACGTCGCGATGCTGGATTGACAGCTTCCTGCTTGCGTCTTAGTATGACCGGTGTGTCGGGAGTTTCACTTTCATAACCTCGCTTATTCAATGTGGAAACGGAATGCGTTACGCCTTCTAACACACTTTGACACCGCGCTGGTACTGATGCTGATTCAGTTTGCTTTGATTTGACAGGTTCAATAGGTGTTATCAACGCTTTACCATCAATTATTTTCACTTGTCGATTGTTACTCAAACGCGTTATGCCGGAAAAGGTATTTCTTTGCGGGGAACCTCTTGTAAAATTGTTTTCTAGGGGCTGTAAACGTATTTGACTACCGCCGCCAGGCAAATGCTCATATATATTTTCTGGTATACTTAATACTTGTGCTTCGGCAGTTGTCGACGTCGTCGTAAGTGCTTTTTTCGTTTGATCTTGATCTTTCGTTTGTTGTTGTTGTTGTTCCTGCAGTTTTTGTTGCTGTTGCATAACACGTTGATATAATTCACGATCGGTTTGTTCCTTAATAGCTCGCAATTTGTCCCATTCCTTCTGATCGACGTATACGCCTAATTGCGATGCTTTTTTCGGTATCGACGAGATGGGTGAAATATTTTTGGCATGTACTGAAGGCGCTGTTTCCTTATTAGGAGTAGATGTCACGGGGGGACCATTATTAACGGGGAAAGTGGTTTCTCTAATATTTTCTTTCGTATTTACCGTAGTAATGGCAGAAAGTTGTGTTGGCGCTTCACCAGAAACGCTATTTGATCTTTGATGAGCTGTCCGAGCCGCATTTCTTTTTAGAATCTCATTACGATCCATTGACGAAGATCTAGCAAATATTTGTTGCTGTTGCTGTTGCTGTTGCTGTCTATCATTAGTACGCTTAGGTATCATACTTTGTCTTTCCAATGAACGCTTTAGCGGTTCTTCGCATCTAAGACCATTTTCCTTAGGTAAAGAATATAAATTGTTACTGCTTATGGGTTTATTGTTCGAGTCTTGTTTTCCTACACGCTCACGCGAAAGTGTCCTGCGTGGTGGCTTGGCTACAGTTTTTACCTGCAATTCTCGGCGCCTTAGGCCAGGAGTTGCCGTGGGCCTCTCTGCGACTTCGGAATTACTCTCACCATTTATTAAATTATTGCCTATAATCGAAGGTATTTCATCGCCGCTGGCATAACTTTTACGCGTACGTTCCGTTTGATGCTTTAATTCTAAGGTCTCTGTGGGACTCAATAAACTGTTCGTTTTTGGACGTCCATGGAAACTTTGACGTTCTAAAACCACGCGTTTAATGGGTTTTAAAGGAGTTTCATGGCCTGGAAGTTGCTTGTTAACATCTTCCACATAAACTGTTTTGGCTGTTGGCACATTATGCCTGGGGGAGGTCTTGCGTCTAGATGCAAAAATGCTATTAGCGAGAAGTCTTTGAAACACTGAAGGTTTTTTGGTACTACTGTCGACAGCGTCCTTTTTATCGTAGGAGGAAATTTGTACACATTCAGGCTCTTGTTTAAAACTGATTTGCTTATTGGAAGGAACTGATTTTTTATATAATGGTTGGGCCCCATTTGGTATTTTTTTAGGTATTAGCGTTAATCCCTTTTTGTCAAGGTACTCTTGGAACTCCTTCGATTTGATGGTATTGGTAAAAGTACCATCTATTGCTGGAGGTGATGGCTCCCTTTTTAAGTAGCCGTTTTGGGGCATTTTGCTATGTTTTTCTTTATCTTGTTCGGTATTGATCATAATTATTTCATCACTTGATTCGCTTTTGGTTAGAGGCTCCTCGATGTCGTCAATATCATCTTCTGAGGATATGTTAAGTTTTTTTATTCTTTCGTCGAATTTTTTGGCATTCTTTGTTACTTCAGCTTGATTTAAAAAAGTGCCTTCGGAATCGGTGCCAGTTTTAATTTTTAAATCTGAGAGATCAGGATAGTTGGGCTTCGAACATTTTTTAAATGCTAAAGGAAGTCTAAGTCTGGTGTCCGATTGTCGCTTATTAGCGTCTTTGGAACGTTCCCGGTTACCTTGATTTGGCTGCAATTTCTTTGGTGGCTTCTTCAAAGCTAAATCTTTAAGCTCTTCGAATTTTAGCCTAGCCAATATTGTTGGATCGTAAACAAAATACGGATCTGGATTTTTAATGTATGTTTTAACATATTTCGATTGCTTTAAAACTTCTTCGGTGGTAATGAACTCATCGGTGGGTGATTTAATGACCACCTGATTCTTTCGATTATTTGTCTCGTTTTTTAAACGTTCACGTTCCTTTTCTTTTTCACGTTCACGTTCTCTTAACTGCTGAGTTACGGTTTTACGTACGCTAAGTGTAGAACGTTTCGCCGGTACTGGAGGAGGTATCTTTTTCTCCTTTCGTTTGCAATTGCCGTTATTTAAATGACCATTTGCGTTCTTGAAAGGATTCTGTTGATCCACAATGGGTTCACCGCTTATGAATTTTTTAATTTTTTCATCGTTAGGATCAAATGACACCGATTTTTTTAGTTTAGAGCGTGGTTTCGTTGGCAAGTCCTCTTGGGACTTGACTGAATAATCTGATCTATAATCAGACCTATCTGTATCACAGCTATCTTCTATAGAATTTCGTAAACAACCATTTGTGGTTCTCTTTTCCTTATTTAATGTTCCTTCAACAATAGAGTTTCTATTCGTATTTAGGGATTCTAAAGATGTGGTTGTGATAAAGTTTTCCTTTTTAAGCTTGTTGATGAGATACTCGTTATTGCTTGTCTCTATGACGGTACAAAGTGATTCAGTACTAACGTCATGGCTAACCGGTTCTGACATGACGCTTTGCAACAGTTCGAGAAGAAGATAACAGAGTTTTTAGGAGATAGTAAGATCGTTGTTAGGAAATTAATAATAGTAGTCGTTGTAAAACTTTCGAGAACTCTCATTGAAACTTGATCGAGTTTACCAACGCTAGTAGAAAAGAAGCTGTAATAAAGAAAACATATATAGCATGTTATAATAACATTGAATTGTGCAGAAATGCTTACAGTCATAAAACTTTAGCTTAAACCTCACTCAGAAGGAGATGAGAAAAAACTCTTTTCTACCATTCTATTGCCTCTTCATGTATGGATTGTTATAAAGAATTGAATTTTTTTACATTGAGAGTACCGGATATATAACGATTCGGGGGATTGCACAAAAACTTATTTCATTCAAAGTAAGAACAAGTAAGAACATTATAGTCGGGCAACGCTGACTTTTACATATCCTACACAACGTAGTCTGATACAGTTAATCGCTCGTTTTGGTAATAATACAATAAAAAGTATCCATTATTTTCATACAAAGCCACAATTTTTATGAAAGCCCGCATATTGAAGGATTAGATGTTCTTTCCCATGTAAGAGCTTGCCTTTTTATGAATTATGTCCATCCATTAATATGAATTAATGTCCATCATTAAATATTAAAAATTAAGCGTTTTTCTGAATAGATATCTTAAATGGAGTGGGGCCAAGAAATAGACCCATATGCTTCAAATTAGCTCCATTTTGTTTTTATATTAAATTGCTATCATGAACAACTTTTTATAAGCAAAAATTTAAAAATAACGATTAGGCTTCTTTTACATACAAGTGTTTACATTTCATGAGGAAGCTTATATGCGATAGTGTTCAAAAAATAGCCCTAAGTGGTCCATATTCGGTAAGGTTGATTTTACTATTATGAGCCAATTTTCATAACGAAATATTCTCTTTTTCTCTCATAAAAGTATAGTTTTCGTACAATCGGTTATATGAGAGGGGGATCAAAAAATTACCCCAAAGTTTTTACACCAATTTGGGATGTCGAAACGCTATTACTTAGCCATTTTTGTCGAGAAATTTTAAAAATTGCAATTTTTTCCATATAACGATTTTGTAAAACTTTTCAAAATTAGAACATTACATGGAGAGTGGTCGAAAAAGAAGACCGATCCGAACCATTTTCTATAGCATTCATCCTTGGGCCAAAGCACGGCAGTGTACGAAATTTCATCAAAAGCTTGAACACAAATTAACCAGGACAGACATCAAACGGACAGATAGACAGACGGACAGATAAGCATAGAATAATAAAAGGTAGGTGCATCTTAAGTCCTTCTGCATGCTACTTATGTCCGCACTAACCTAATATAGTCTGTACCTCAAGTGGTGTAGGGTATAACAATAAGTTTATTCCTTAAATAAAAAAAAGATTGCCTTCTTCTTCTTCTGTTATTCAGCAAATCAACAAGCGAAAATTCGCTGAGATGCCTTAAAGAAAAAAAAAATTGTATTATTTCGTAGTGAAAAACGGCAATAAATTTTCGGGGCTGAAATATGTATTGTGTTACATTTAATCCGAGAGGTTCGCAAAAACAAAATTTGAAATAAGTTTATAGTGGAAAACGGGACGGTCTTCCGCTCTCAGCTTCAGTAAACTAAAGTAAGTTTTTCCAACTCTGCTCGAATTCAATCCCGGCAACGGTTATCTAAATGTCCTACAAGAATTTACCTACGCCATCTACAATTACTTCAGTTAATTAAAAATATTAAAAGCTCTTTTTGTATACAAATTTTTTTTTTTTGCTTTGGTGCCAGTAGACGCCGAGAGCGTGAATTTTTCAGTTACGCCAAAAACAGCTCAACGAAGTGTAACAAAAATATATATACATTTTATAATTTTTCTCACGAATTTTAGCATTGATCTGATCCAATACGTTTGGGTCATATTTTTACATTATCTTTTGTTACGATTCATAGAATATATGAAAGTAATCGATGAGTATACAGTGATTCCCAACAAATTTTTCGATAGGCCGTGTTTCGCGATCGCCAGTCCACATAGAAGATGATTAAAACTATTCTTGCTGATAAGTTTTTTATTCGTACGATTTCTTAACAGGAGCCGTATCCTTGCATTTGTGAATTTTATTTTCAAAAGCGTGAAGAGAACTTTATGCATAAAAGTATTTACAAAATTGCAAGTACGTGGTTACAGACTTAAAGGAACGCATTAATAAAAATTGAAAAACATATTTTTTCACAACACACTTCCCTGCACTGAGTGGATAAACAAAATCGATCGATTGCTTTCGTTGAATTGTTTTCATGTTGTTTTTGTTATGTTCTCTCGTTGCTTGTCAATTATTCAAACGGGCAGCAAACATCAGGAGATCGCTAGCTCAGACGGTAGAGCATACGACTGTTACTCTCAGGGTCGTGGATTAGAGTGCCACGTTGGGCGCCTCTTTTATGTAACGGTATGATGCCTGTAATAATCCTCACTGTCTGTCTAAACACAGAACTATTGAGTCTATTATTTTTAGGACCACATGAAGAGGATTGGAGGTTGTGAGAGACGGACGTACGTGTAATTGCTAAGCTAGCTAGTCCGGGAGATGTGGGTGGATTTGAAAATTTCTGTTCCCCGGACACTCTACAGACGATTACGACTAAGGGAAATACACATACCTTATGCCCTTATAAGAACAAAAGAACGGGCACATCATAAGACCTGGACCATTTTGTATCCTGCCGCAAGACGGTCTCCTTCGGTCCACGATTACTAATGGGAGATCTCCATGATAACTACCTTAGGTAAATATTATGGATTAATCTTTAAACACTTCGACTATCGAGCTTTATTCGATGCCAGCAAATTTTCATTAATCAGATTTTCATAACATCGCCTAGCAAATGATAAAATATCGATAATCATTCATTATTTTCTTCAAAATGTGGAAATCAATTTCCAACAAAAGCAGACAGTTTTTATGTTTATTTATTTGATAGAATAAGTGATTTTCGTAAGAACACACTTCAGTGTCACTCTTGAAACTTATGCTGACAAGTTGACTTCAGGGAAGACGCGTTTAAAGCTTTAAGGATTATTGAATGGGCTAACGCGTAAGATGCGCGATTCACCTTTCGTTTCGATGTCCAGTACGATAGGCTACATTTTAATTATAATTGACGGGAGGACGCAACTATAGTCGTCCTATCCTATCCTATCCTTCCTATTCTTTGCACACTTCTTTCTCTGTAGCCATCACCAATGCCGGTAACATCCTTTAAGTAAGTGGTCATAAAAGAAAAAAGTGACAGCTCGAGCAACGTAAAGAATTCTATTTTATACTCATATAAAAAATTCTCATAATCCTAAAGCTGATCCGCAATCGGATGGTATTATAAATTTAAAGCTCCACTATATTCATTAATAAAGATTCGATGTAATTTGCATGTAGCATGTTCTTTCATTCCTTTCGAAATCCGAAAATATTTTTTTTTTTACAGGTTTCATGAGAAACTTACTTGAATATGTTGCTTCCTTTAAAAATTCAAAACAAAATCTTTGCAAATTACTCTTGTTATTGTTAGCATTAACGACAATCATATTACGATTTGTGTTTGATGGCGGCGACGACGGCGGTGGCGCGGTGGTGATGGCGGCGGTCGTTTTTAAGTTTTCCTTCAGTTTCATGCGAGTCTCTCAGTCAGTAGTAACCACGTCTGTGGAATCATGCGATAACTAACTGTGTGTGTCCACAATTTACTACCGAGTCTGAAAAGACAATATACAAGAAACGTTTTTTTTTTTTTTTTTTCTGCTTCTTTTCGTTTTTGTCTTTTTGGAAAATCGAATTTATTGAATATGGTTTGCTTCTACGGTATGAAAAATCTTAATGCGGTTACACTTTTGTCGTTGATGATGGTAATGGTAATGGTGGTGTTTTGTAGAAGAATTTCGTTGTTGCTATTTATTTTGTTTTTTATTCTTTATATCACAAATGAAATGCGAGTATGAGAAAACAATTTTAGTGCTTTTTTTTTGTTTCTGTTAGTTTTGTGGTCTTTGAACACACGACTACATGGCAAATATGGTGGGTATGTGAAAAATTTTTAACAGATAACCAACATAATTAACGTCATAACATGATGGTGTTAATTGGTTAAGAAAACATTGAATGGAAAAGAAAAACAGGTAGAACCTGTCAATAATGTAAACTTTAACTTAACTTATTGTGTGTTTGCCTGCATATATAATGTAACGATGTATGTATGTATGTATATATAAAGTTATAAAAGATTGTTCAATAATTTTGTTCATTTTTTGATATCAAATTTTTGTTAAATGGAATTTGACCTAATTTTAGCTGCTGAACATTAATTAATTGATGACACTTTTGAAAATGTGAAATAAAGTTTTTTTTTTTTTTCTCAATGGGATTTCTGCATTCTCTATCGCTAGGTGAATTAAATTTGATGGTCTGCGGACGCCTCCGCTACACTTGGAAGAGTTTTTGTAAATTGGTTTCTTATTTTGAAGTAGCGCGCATTAGCTGTTCGCATCGTTTCGCATTAGTAAAGTGAGATTTGAGCAGGGAAAGGAAATGGAAAAATTTGTAAATAACTTATTCGCATTTACAAATGAAAAAGCATTGGTCACCAAATCGAGTGTCTTTGCAGCGAAAGAAAGATTAAAGTTTGTGAAACAACAACAACAACAACAACAACATAAACTTGTACTGAATCTTGTTCATCCTTTGAATTTTATTTAATGTTTTTACATCATAATGTTACGGTCCGCTTAGATGGTGACAGCAGTCGAGCTGTGTCGCGTGCGTTAGAAGTTCTCGTAACAATCCTTGTAACGATAGCCATTGAAACCAATACGAAAGTGAACTGAATAATGAAATTTTGTTATTCAAAAGATTTAATTCACATTTTCGTTACACTATTATTGTTTTATGAAATGTGCGTTTGTTAATGTTACTCGCAAGTCTCCAAAATTTCGTATATACTATCTGTTTGATTGATTGAAATTGATCGAAAAAAACTTCCAAATACTTTTCTCAATACGCTCTCAACTTATTATGGGCAGGATTTGTTCATTTTTTATGTTCACGTATATGCTTTAAAAAGAGAAGAGATCATTAAAGACGCCTATTAGCCTGGTTAAGATTTTTACAAGATAATATATAATGAATGAGGAACGTTTAAGATTTTTGACGGTAATGCAAAATAACTCCCTGTCACTTTGACCCAAGCAAATATGCATTTCGACTTCCACTGTACTTTGATCAGTTTTGAAATGCTCGTAATTTATGTGTTAATGTGAATGAAAAAAAAAAAACGAGTAAGAAAGTTAAATTCGGCGGGGGACGAATCTCGCATACTCACCACTATGCTTTTCGCATTCTACTCCTCTAGTTCTTTTATTTGATACCCATATCGCTATGGTATTATTAAGAAAAAAGTAATCGTCGTGTCTACCATATTCGTTTTAGAATTAACCTATTTTTAGGCAGATCGAATATATCTTTATTTAAGGAGTGTAGGAAATAATTTAAAACATTATGTGCTGTTTGCCTTATGATAAATAAGCATAAAACGTCAAAAGAGTGAAAAAAATAATATTTAGTTCCTCGTAACTTCGTGTGGGCGAGGCCGATTGGTTCCATTTTTGAATCTAGAGAGTAGAGTGTTTCGCAACATAAATGTGGAAAATTTCCGAGTAACGAATAAAAATCCAAAAAAACAGAGTTGCGTTCAATTCACGTTCCACTGGGCGCTTCTGCTCCGAACACTTTGGCCCATTTTCAATACCAACCTGCGTGGAGAAACTTTCAATATTCCTAGCAAGTTTGAAATCAATATCTTCATTTTAGCGATCAGCAGAGTGCCAATAACACACACCACACAAACATACCGACGGACAGACACGGCTAAATCAACTCAGAATTTCCCGCTGATCAAGAATATATACATATTTTCTTTTCGATGTTACATATATATTGCGAAAAAAAACAGAATGACTATAGCCCCCATATTACAGTGGTGGGTATAAAAACAACAACTTGAATCGATATAAATTAAAAAAGTTTGAATATTTGTAAGAGCCGTGTAAGAATGCGGGTCGTCGACACATCTACAATTACAAAAAATATTCTGTTTTAAATGAGTGGCATCCGAGCCTAGGATCAATGCGTTCATATATTATCCATTTGTTGCTTTTCATACTGGCGACCTAAGTAACTACGGATAGAAGAAGTAATCAGGGAAGATGGGATGGAGAGTATCATCATAAATGAGCATAGTTTCCTTATTTGGTCTTTGATATCGCAAACGTTGTTGTTAAATCAGATTTGGCTCCATTTCAAAAACAAAAAAAAAAACAAAAAATCATTAAACATTAATTAGTGGTTGACACTCAGCGTACGTTTTCCGGGTTGACTTAATTGAGCGTTAAACTGAGCGACAGTTTTGTTTGCATTCGATTGTTGTTATCGATCAACTTTATAAAAAATATTTCTTTTCGATTTTTTAATTTTTTTTTTTTTTATTTTTATCAAAAATAATTGGCCTTCTAGTGACAAAACATAAAGAATGCGAATAAATTTTTATGGCATAACCTTGTGTATAATATGAACTATTGAAGGTATTTCACACCGACTACTTGAATTTCACATATTAATATTTTTCTTTTGAAATCATTCTACTTATGAGTAAATATTTTGTCGCTTTGAAATTCTTAAGAGAATACTCGTTTAGCTTTTTTCTAAGGCAATTTGTTAGTTATTTAAGTGAACGCATCAGCGATCCTAAAAGACCTGCATAACTATCGCTTGATATCGGCTTTATGTCGATGATCTGTCGTTCGCGCAAATCAAGTTTGAAAATTGACGGCAAGCTAGTCAGTCATTCAGTCAGGGCAATTTCTGTCAAGTCATTAGAATAGATTTTCTTTTTTCCTTTATGTGTTTAATGGATGGATGTCTTGAATTGGTTACAGTAGTTGAAAACATAAATGGTTTCTTTGAAATTTGAAAGAGTGCCCGGGTCAAATGAATGAATGCGTTTCGGAAAGTTGCATCCTTACATCTTTTTTTTTTAATATGTAGTTTTTTTCACTCACAATCACAAATATCTGAGGTAAGCATTTCCAAAGTAATATAGTGTCAGTTAGGTTTCGTTAAGATAAGAGTTGAGTAGCGATTTAAAAGCTTTCCAATGCTTTAAGATCATGTTACTGGCATTGATTATGAGTTCGGCTATTGAATTATACATTTTTCGGTCATTTTCTTCGACATCTCGTACCTGCATAAAAAGACGAAAATTTCGAGCATAAAATCGCCGAGAAAAGAAAATGAGGAAGATTGTTTGAACATGGAAGCGCATTCGTATGTTGCTGGAAATACAGACAAATGCAAAAATTTAAAAAAACAAATAAAATCATCCAATTTAACCGTTGGCGTACATTGACAGTTCGCATTGCCTTATCACTTTCACCGATAAATGTCAGTGTGATCAAGATACATGCAAGCGCCTGTTACATTTTAGAACAACAACAAAAGTATATAAATAACGCGCTAACGTATCCCTCTTTGCTAGTTCTTCTATCCGTCTGGTTTTTGGAATGCAAGTTAAAACTGGGCGTGAGTCTATCTCAAGTCTTTCCGGGTGTTGCATAGATCCGCACAAACTTAATATACTCTTGTACCACGAGTGGTGTAGGGTGAAAAGCAAAACTTTTTAAAAATTTTAAAGTCCTCGAATCATCCAGCAGCTCATCGCCATCACACAATTTTTAATTTCTAACCCACAAATAGACCATTTGCGTGTATGCATGTGTGTGCAAATTTTACAAACTTTTCATTTTGGTAGGAAGGCACGAAAGGCTACATGCAAAATTTGTGTCAACCGAGAAAAGCAACTATAGCAAATTCCCAAAACGATGTTATATGTTACCGTCGGGAAATCGAGTCAGCATGTGCAAGCCTACCCTCAATAGTAAGGAGGCATGCAAGAGTGCATTTACTAATACCTGTATACAGCTGAGGGCAAAATTAAACAGTTTTGTTTCTTGAAATCAAATATCGTATCATATTAAATTGATTTGGTTTGGCGCATATGTGTCACCGTGGTGTACATTGCTGTAATTACTAGCTGGCAAAATCCACAACTGAACCATTATAGCATTTATTAGACGAACACTATCTGCAGATACGCGGCGATTCTGCTTCTGCATACTCCTAGATTAGGGAAAAATATCAATGCTAGACAATGCAGGAATTTTACGACCAACACATGAAACTGAAGTAAACTCTACACCACTACTCATACAATATAAATGTTAAAAAATCTTCAACTTTATTACGTTTCGCCTTAGAAGTAATCAACGTGCTAAGAGTGCTAAGAGGAGACGGTGAAATGCCAGAAAGAACAGAAGGAGTCAAGAAGACAAGATTGACAAAGAGTGCAGCAAAAGATGTGAAAAATAACAAGAGTAGAAGTGAATGCAAAATATATATGAGTAGTTAAACATTTTCAGCTTTGCAAAGGGTCGTCTGTTGTTTTAAGGTTGGTCCTTTGTCCGATTAGAAGAATGGTTTTTCATTATATTGACAGATGACGATTTACACTAAAGTTTCTTCCACAATAAAAACTATGTCTATAAACACATTACATAAATATTGTGAAACGATAAGGATTTTATGTTCGGCTGGAGACGAATTTCGCACACACATCATCATGAATATCTTGAGCACACCATTTTGTTTGTTATTAAAAACAAGCAAGAAAACTATATTCGATTTTGACCGAATTTCTTATGCCCATCACCGTTATCCTAATTATGTGGAATAATTTTGTGGAAACTTATATCGTGTATCTGTTGTAATTAGTGACCGTCGAGCAAGAGAGAGGGAAAGCGAAAGTATTCACGGTTAGGCGTGTTCTTTGAAAACTTTGGATCATTTTCACTTTGTCAAACCGTTTGCAACGCCTCGAAGGAAGAATCAAAGACCACCGAACGTGGTCTCGATCAGCATCAATTTCTGAATCGATTTAAGCATGTCAGTCTGTCCGTCTGACTGTACGTCCATGTGTCCTGTGTAATGTCTGTTGTAAACATTTTCCGCATGAGTGCAAAAATGAAGCTATCGACTTCAAATGTGACAGAAATATTGCAAGTTCTTGCACCCAGGTTGATATTGAAAATGGGCTAAATTGATCGACGGACACGCCTTCAGTGTCACGTAAACTAACAACACTTCTGTTTGTCAACAGAAATAAAAACTTGGTTTTTTGCTTATTACTCATAAACTATAGCTGATATGTGTACAATAAATTGAACACGCCCACCCAACATTATGGTATGTCAAAATTTAATTTTTTTTTCAATATCTCTAGAACGCGGAAAAACAAACTTCAAAAACCCATGAAGTATATAGGTCTTGGCCATTTTCACATTTCGAATGGAACTAAACATGTTCGTCTGTCCGTTTGTCCATCTGTCCGGCTGCGCAACTGTGTAGTATTTGTGGTAAACATTCTCCCGTTAGCAAAAATGAAGATATCGCCTACAAATATGCAAAAGAATATGGGAGTGACTTAAAGTTTTTCTAGGACACGGCTACAACGCGTATACCTCTATGCGATAAAAACTGCGGCATCCACGTCATCTTATAGAGCATGAAAATTTACTTCCTTTAGTTTTTTTGTCCTTGTTAGGATAACGGTGACGAGTGTAAAAGATTCGGCCACCACTGAATTCAATTTTCTTTCTTATTTTTTTTTGGCAATGTCCATAACGAAAGCAAAAGACACCTACCTACTATTTTATGAAACAGATATTCAATACCTATTGGACTCTTTAATATAATATATAAGGTGATAGGTAAGATTTTTTATGAAACTTTGTACTTTTTTAGTAATTGACCCTCACAGTAACGTCTACGGTCTACGTCAATTATCTTTAGCCATTTTGACTCAGAAGAGATTGTTTTTTTTTTTACCTTAAAATATAATACAATGACAGTGGAAAAATTTCTAAAATATTTATAATAAATAATAAATAAATAAAAGAAGGAAAGGTAAAAAAAAAAAAAAGAAAAAAATGGAAATAAGCTGAGTCATGCACACCCAGTTTAAAGTTTAATGAATCTTTAAACTCTTCAATAAACATGAACTCGAAAGCTGATTATTTTATTTGACTTATTCGCGAAACGTCATTCGATTATACACAAGAACATGAACTGATGATCATGAATATTTGCCATGAAATTATAAAATTACGGAGAAAGACAAAATGATTTTTTTTTTTTGCAAACGTTGACAATTCAATTACAAGTAATTGTAATCACATATATATATATATATATATATATATATATAGAAAACGAGAGAAAATTTTGTTTGATTTTGACCTTTCGAAAGCATGTTGTTGGATTGCCAAGTGCCAAGTGCGCTGATTGATAGCTCCATTAAGCGAAAATTACTGATTTATGAGCGCATATAAATCTGCAGTCTTTTACTGTACTAATAATAATATATAGGAGGAGAGTGTTAATGTTAGCAGAGACATAGATACAAAAGGAAAATATTTAAAGTGAAAGGTAAAAAGGCATCCGTTGACTTTATCCATTCGCTGACTGCACACCTTATTGCTTACTCTTATACATTTTTATTGCCAACACAATACACAAATTCATTTGTTTGTGTCTCAAGATTTAATTCTTTAACTAATGTTCTTACGTTTATTTCGCTGCATGTGCACTGTTATTGGCTGCAGATGACTTCAACTCTATATTGGATTCTTTGCGTTTATATCATTTAATGATTGTTCGCTCTAGTTTTATTTGAAAAGTGCACAAAAATTATATATGGTTTGAACTGCATCTGTCAATAGCTACTGCTGAAAGTTGAAAAAGAGAAATGTCTTCAATGAATTATGTTTATTATGATACATTAAATAATAAACACACAATATTCGGTTCCGTTTATTTTTTTTTTTTTTTTTTATTTTTATTTTTATTACATTTTTTTTTCAGGGATGTCCTCTATACGCATGGTATGATGCATCAGGAGAGTGGTTAGAAAGAAGTGGGAAGAGGGAAACAGATAGGGATTGGGTGCAGCCGAGTGAATGTGTACCCAATAGGTGGAAGTATTTTCACTCGTTACAGCTATGAGCAAATAATGCCAAAACACACCGGGATACCAGCGCGTGAACATCGACTTCACAGTCGTGACTCTTATTTATTCGGCTATGCCTCAGTACTTATATGGTATTCGCATTCATTTATATGCGATGTTGGAAGTTCTCAGAAAATGATCTAAAATGTCATATGTGAAATATGCCGTCATCTCATAAGCGATTTTTCAAACCAAAAATACATTTTGCGTACATCGGCCTATTTATATACGGTTTCTCGGGCAAAACACACCTTTAGGCTGACTTGTCTGATTTTGAACTAGACTTTGAAAGGTTTGCGAAATTGTAATCTAATAAACACTTTTCGTCTTCTCTACTAACTTTGGATATTCTGGATCTAACCTAGTTTCTAAAGTTTCTATATGGATTGCTGGGATTTCAGCATGCGGCATGTGGCGCATGCATGAACTGGATCATTTCCCTCAACTATCCTGTTGAAAGGGAGATGGACATTTTAGAGGGTCTCCGAAGTTTCTATACATTTAACAAGTTTGACTCGTCCGATGAGGGAATGGGGATGGGCGCGGATATCTGAGATTAGGTGATCGAGGGCTTTTCAGCTCTCTTTCTAAAGGTGAGGTTTGTACGCGGCACATACATGTTACAAGAATCGTGCAATTCACTTAACTGTCAATTGCCAATGATTGCCACAATAAAACAGTACAGGTTTCCATAGTAAACCAATATAGCTCGCCATGGACAACAAAAACATAACTTCTATGGTGTCTATCTCTTAAGCATATTGCAGCAGGACAGCTTTGGCCAAGACGTTACTGGCGTCGTCCTACTACATACAAGATGGAATTTAATGGAAATTGATGACACCAAACCGAAATCAGTTCTTGCAACTATGTGCTTTCGCGGAACTCTAAGCAGATCATTTTTAGGTCAATTTGACAATGACTTTGACATTAGTAAGTTCAAATCATTCAATAAGAGCTAAATATGGCTTTTGTTGCTTGTGGTATCCTAACCTTCCTATAAAGGCATTTTTATGCGCTTTTCAAGGCGAACGGATTCACAGTAACTTACTTAACACTTGCAACTTATTTAAGCCCACTGCAATGAAACATCACCTTCAAGAATGAATGAATGGAAACACTTTGATTGAATCAGCCAGTTGCCCCGACTTTATTGGGTTGATAATACTACTTGGTTAGTAGCTCCCATAGTCTGCTTTTATTCTAGAATAAGATTCGAATTGTTATCCTTAAGTTGTGTACTGTATGTGTTGTTTTGTTTCATTAAATGAGCTCACGCTTTTAGCAATTCTCCGACATATTAAACGAATCTTCAATTATAGCGAGTGTTTCACTTAATCTCTTTACAAACTCTTGAATAGCTATTTAGTGGTCTTTTGCAATTAGATCTTTTCCTTGGCCTTTATAAACTTTATTTAACTGGCAAAAAAAAAAAAAAAAAAAACAAAAGTAGTATTGAGCGATCAATCTCTAGAACTCAATTTTTGAAACTAGTTGTAATGTGTGTGTTCCATTACGCAATTAATATCAAAATATTTACATTTGCTTTTGTGAGTGCCTTGTTGTCTCTACAGGAAATAAGATACGTCAAATATGTCAAAAATGTTTTTGTTTTTGTATTCCAAGTTAAAAAAAACTGAGTCAAAACTAACAGCAAACAAAAAATTGTATTCTACTTGTTTACAACTTAACCTAGTAGTCCGCTGCGATTGTTATCATTTCTCGCAAGAGGAATACATGTTAACATTGAAAGAAGTCCTTTAAAATATTTGTTACGCTTACGTTTATGCGCAAATAGCGGGAAAAATTTCTGTTTTAATTAAGTCGTTAAATGTGAAATAATAGAGCAGCAGCAGGTTTAAATCTCAATCACATGAAAAACAATTTTCTTTTTCTCCATATACTATCAAGAATTTAAAGGATTTTTTATCTCACTAAGTGAGCATGCTTTACACTCTCGGCCTCTCCTTGAAATTATGCCGCGATATGCATTGTCCTGGACTCAAGATATATATTTGTGCCATAGGCATAATACGCTACAACAAATTATTGGAATTCATTTACGGTTATACTATGAGTACCAGTTGAGTAAACGCCTGGATATCTAAGAAGAATATTTGTATAAGAAAGCGTCCTTTCCGCTCTAAAGTGTTGGTAGCAATATGAATACGAATATTTCCAAGCAATATTGTGACCGCATAGTCTAGTCTAGTCTAGTCATAAGAAGCGTGGCCGATTAGTCCACGGTATACCTGGGTTCAATTTCCGGTGTGGTAGACTATAATTTAATTTCGATTGGCGTACGGCAAACGAAATTTGTACGGAATGCTCGATCGGAAAGTCTATTCGTCTCTCCGCGCTCTGATCAGGTATACAGGATATTCGATAAAAAGATACGAACGAACGATATCTTTCAAGATGAAATCTTAGGGTATGATGCTTGAATTGCAAGGGGGAATATGGGAGATATCGTGTAAAATAAGTCTCAACGATGGAAGGGATAATTTTGCTTATTACGAAAGTAATTACAGCAAAAGTATAGTAGTAGTATAATATATATATATATTCGATCAAGGCTTGCATCCAAGCCAAGTACATTTATGCCTACAAGATTTTAACGGAATGCTTATCGATCAATTTTGTGATAACTTTGAAGTATTGGATGTCCCCGATGTAGCTGGCCAAAGAAACATTATTGAAAATGCAGTAGGATTAGAAATAAAAATAACTGATTAAATCGCTTAAATTGGAACTTATTTTTATAAAGCAATTTAAGGTCGTTTTCTATTCACATTGAGGTTTATTTTTAAATGCTGCTGTGTGATGTCATTGCAGGCAGAAGTTTTTACGAGTTTGGCATGCAATAAAAGCAAAAAGAAAAAACAAAAACAAAAAACAAAAAAGAAACGAACAAAAAATGCTAACAATAACCAGCAGCAACAACATGTGCAGTTAGCTTGGAGCAGTGTTTAAACTCCTTTAAACCTTTTACTTGAGTCACATACAAGTACATGATTGTTGTTGAACACTATGTAGTAATAGTAGTAGCTGTAGTTGTTGTAAGATTCCCTGTCTGTACGTCGCTACAAGTTATTGTGGTTTGTTTTTTTATTCCTCCAGCAAAACACAGTATGTTATGCATTTTATTATGTTTTTTCTCCATTTTTGGTCGTTTTTGTTTGTTTGTGTATTTCCTTTACAATGTATTTGTATAGATATCTTGTAAACCATGGCTGAATAAGCATTACTTCACTTGGAGCTTATTGTGTTTTTTTTTTCTTCATATATATATATATATATGTGTTTTATTATTATTTTTCTTCCTTTTTTCTTGTAAGTCTTATGCTATTTTGTTTTTTGTTTTTTGCTTTTTGCTTTTTTTTTTTTACTAGTTAAGCCAATATTGTCGTCATCGTCATCATCGCCGTCATTATTATCAGCACTTTAACGACATACACACTTATACTTATGTTTAATATTCAATCCTCTTCCTCTTTGCATTTGAACTTTTAAACCGGTTTAAATGCAACCAACCAACTAACTTAACTCACTCACGACGACCCACTGAAATATGCGCTAACATCTCAAAGTATGAAAATATCATTAAATTTAGCAAAAAAAAAAAAAAAAAAACAACTGAAGCTAATCTTATAAAACCACAATAAATACCGTTATATTCGAGAAAGCAAAACACATCCACAGAACTTGCAAAGAAAAAAAGAGAAAAAAAAAAAGAAATAAGATTGAACTACATTTACTTTTAAGCAAATAAGTTTAAATTGTTTTTTTTATTTTTTTTTTATTAATTTAGAAAAAACACACACACACATATATATATATATATATATATATATATATAGCCAGGAAGAGGGACAGAGAGCAAAGTAAGAGGCGAAGATGCGAACTGAGTAAGAGGGTCGGATGAATCCGTTCGCCCGCCGCAAGTCATGAGTGAAAGGTGGTGTATTCGTTGGTTTTGTTCATCCGTTAGCATACTTGGTGGGCTTTTGTATATTTATAACGGTAACTTTTAACTTACAATACAGATTCACTTTGCCTGCTAACCATGAATTTGTTTAACTATGCTCTGGCATTTAATTTCAATTCATTTCACTGTTAATAGTTACGACACGGACCCATTGCAATAACATAAATCAAGACAAGATTTTCTAACCGCAGAAAATTCGTCATCTTATAATGTATGCTTCTTAGCGTAACCCCTTATAAATAGTCATCGTTACAGCACTAGGGTAAGGTATTCGCCTTCTTTCTCATACTGCTCGTAACACCCACAGATCTCAACTAGTGCCACAATGTTTTAATTGATATCAGATACAAAACGAGAATAACTAAATTTTCCTTTTACAAGTTTGCTAAAATTCCAAAATGCAATAACAAATTTCGATACGTATGAGAATGTTAGCGAGCGCGTCATTAATAGGGAATTTTCATGCCCGATAAGCATTCAAGATCGGTCAATTTTTATTAGCATATATAGAAATAAACAAACACAAAAGCAAAAATATGTTATAAAAATAATGATAATAATAATAGAACTAAATATTTCACTCAGTCCGCATTACGTAGCAGCGGTGCGATGTAATCAATATATTAAATAACGATTTGAATTCGTTAGCGCGAAATATATTAAAATAATTTCAGTTAAGATAATAGAAATGGAAAAGTTCGCATCGAATCTTTGGGTCTTGAATGTTCTTGGACATATGGACATAATATGTTTATTTAAGAAGCTGACTCAAAGTTGGATTAATAGCGACGGAGCAACTGACTGCAAGGTGCGATCGTTCGACGAGTATTCGCGGCCCCTGTGGTTACCTCAATTGCGGAGGCCATACGATGGTTCTAATGACATGTATCTAATGGTTATCTCTGACAGATTTTTGTATAGTTGTAAATCAGAGAATGCTTCAATTATGTATCTTCGGCATCATTAGAAGATATGTAGGAGAGCTAACGATTTGAAAGAAGATCGGAAAAACGAAAAGTGCAATATATTTCCATTAATAATTCAAGACCTGCAAGTAACATAGGCTCCACAGTTTGTTACCGACACATCCAAAGCCAGGGAATTTCATATCCCTCGTAATGAGTCCATTGCGCTAACCATATGTACAAAAATTCACCTTAGATTCTTTGTGGTATACTAAGTTGACCTTAATGCATACGCGTTAAGTCGATTTTTCAACGTCCGTCAGTCCATCCGATGCCCTTTGTTCAAACTTCCAATCGTGCAAAGGTGTAGAGAGACTACCGAAACTTGCGCAAACTTTTGGTTTTCAATCCATTTGCAATTATGGAAATTTTTTCTTCCGACCTCCGTTTTTTGTTTTTTTTTTTTAAATTAAAACAAAAAATTAATAAATAGTATTTTTTTATTTTTATTATATGTTAAGTTTTTTTGGTGTATATACACAAATATTGCTTTATCATGCCCTTAAACGTTATATAAATATGTAGATGTTCCTCGTCCGTAAGCCTTGAGAACGATGAAATCATAATTTATTAAAGACACATCTCGTTTCAACATACGTGATGGGCATGAAAAAATTTAGCTTAAGCCGATTACAAAGTCTCTTTTGCTTTTAAGCTGATTTCAAATTTTATGATCGCTTTATTGTTTATTTAAATCAAAGTAAGCCGTTACTATAAACATTACTTATAGAATGCATTTAACGACGAATCATTTGCTTAATATTTGTAATAAAAAAAAAATTTATTTACAATAACATCTCTTTCGTAAGGGTTTCGCGCCTTTCTCACAGAAGCAATCAAAATCGAAGTCACCTAAAAAAAGCTATTCGTCTGAAAGATTGGAAATAACTTAAGTAATAAAATGTGGGCAAACCTAATAAAATAAAATCGAAATAATTAACTAACAGAAAAAAAAAAAAAAATGTTAAAAGAAAATCAGTTTGAATCTGCGCAGAGAGAAAGTTTTGATGCCAGCTACTTGCAGTCAGTTCAAAAAAATTGCAAGTAAAAGTTGGCGTATCAATAAGTAGAGTGACACTATTTTCACATTGATCTTTCGTATGGCTAGGGAACATCCTTGTACGAGGTCGCAGACCAATATTGCTTACAAACTGCAAATTTTTTACTGTGGATGCTTGTACATGTTTACGTTGAGTTTTGGATCAAAATTTCTTAATGCATGTATGTATGTATGTGGGTATGTAAGTTAGAGCGTTTGTCGCATTGCGGACGTCGGTTTGCGTAAGAGGACATTACCAAATTTAAAGTTTACCAACTAATTATACACGTGTGTGCTTTAAATTTTCTCCTTCGGTTTTTGTGGCCACGACAGTTCAGACAGACGTACGGACAGACTCCTATTGCTACATCGCAGTAGTATTGTAATGCTAATCAAGTTTACATAATGCATTACTTTTTTTTTTTTTTTTTTGAAAATAAAATTAGGAAGTGGCCATAGGCTAGTAGGAGGCGAGACCGATCAGTTGATATTATATCTTACTACAGCTACGGCCTAGCATGATCTATCGTACTGAGAATTGCCAATCGCAACTTTTACCCGCTCGGCTATGCGGCAGTCTACAAAGAAAAAGGTGGTGAGATTTTTCCATTTAAAGCATGAGTGTTTAGTCGAGCGAGGTCTCTGTTAGGACGGTAGCTCCTCAATTGCGGTCTGTGTCAAATTTCCCGTCAAGGCTTTCGATAGTGAATGAGATATACTTGATTCGTTTTACTTAAGGAGCTAAATTTGAGGCGCCCTTTCCTCTGCCCAGATAAGTCAAAACGATCTCCTCGAAGCAGTATTTCGAACTTTGAGTGCGACCAGAGGTTACGCGAAGTTGCATTAAGAGAATGGAGTGATTGCCGAACGATATGAGTTGAATTTGTGTTGAAATGATCTTGAAGAATAAAGACAGTGTAAGAAGATGGGATTAATCGGGTTTAAAATAAGACTTGTCCATTCTTAGTTCTGGCGGCTATGTGTAATCAAAGAAAACTTGGTGCTATTAATTGTTTTAAAATTTTTACTAATGACACAAAATATGGAAAATACCATCATAAACGGGAATTTAAAAGGATTTGCGGACACACGCTTCATTTTATGCCAAATATTTCGATAATTTAAATAAGTTAAGCTGCGCTAAACAGGAGTGGGCAACAAAAAGCACTTATGGATGTAATGGCGATATAGCAATAATGTCAATACCCTGATTGCTACATAGATTCATAGTTGATGGCTAGACTCCAAGCCTGAAAGTGAAATGCAGGATCCGCCCTATAATAGAAAAAACATGTAGTATAACTAGCAAAGTTAGTCTTGATCGGTCTGACGACATGCCTGCAATTAACAGATCATTTTGCAATCGTGCAAATTGCGTTTCAATCGGATAACTCGTCATATGTCTTTCAAAGTCACCTTTAAGCGAGTACATGATTTCTTTTTTACTTCTTTTTTAAGTCAACTTCATTATGACGTTTTGATCCGCCAGTTTCGGAATGTTTGAAGTACGAATGTTTTACGTAAATAACTTACAATACACACGCATACACGCATAGCTTGCAACTTTTATAGGGGACATCGTCTTTAAAATATTCCTATTTCTGAACGCATCTTGTCTATTGCGGGACTGTACTCTTATTCAATGACTCATGGGAGTGCAAAAATTGCTTTACTTTTTTTGTGTCTTTTTTTTTCTTTTCCCCCTTTTTTCTTTTTGGATTGCTTGAGGTCAGTCAATAAAAGGATGTCAAGAACATGTTGTCGACATGTCCGGACATTAGTCTATTTAAGTCTTGCCAGGGTATCTTTTTGAAATATTTCCAAAAAATTTGAAAAGTTGTGAAAAATTGTTTATTAAGCATTTGCTTTAATCGGTATTCGAATCAATCAATTGTCGAATACGAATACGATAGTAAACGAAATTTATGTATAATTTCGTCATTATCATCATTCACGTAATACCATATATGTGAAAAATCATAATTTAATAATTGAATTTCAAATTAAATTGTGGATTGAAAAATTGAACAAATTTCTTTCTTTATATGTATCTTTGTTGGTTTATCTGTGTTTGTTAATTTTGCACAAACAATTTCAAGCAATAATTTTCTAAAGTTAGTTTTTGTGCCAAACTTGGCAAACGTGAAGTATCATAAACTTTAAAGAAGTTTTTTTTTTTGGTTTTTTTTTATGTATACTCGCATATGAAGGTATATTAACTAAGTCATTTGTTAGGTAGCGGCAAAGTTAATATGCTTAAAAAATTGCTATTATATCGGATATGCGATCAGACAATTATCAGACAGTTTACATCTATTTATCAGTATGCGGATAGAGAAATAGAGGGAGAGAGAGAGAGAGTGAGAGATAAAGAGAGAAAGAGAAGCCGAAGCTTGAAGGCAAACATTCTATTCGTTCGTTCATTCCATTTATTAATTGGGATTAAAGTCAGAAATTCGATCTGTAAAATAAAACTCGTTCAGGTAACCCTACAAAGTTATTATCCGCATTTAGGCATACTTGCTTGTTGCTTCCGCTGATTATTTAAGCTTGAAAGTAAAAGTTTCAAACAAACTTCATTCCGGGTCGTCCCGCTCGTTCACTCTCACTTCAGTTGCTCGTTTACAATTAAAAAGGAAAAACAAGGACAAACAAGGACAGGAGGACAGGAGGAGGAAAAAAGTACAAACAAAAAGGAAAAATTCATACATTTACTATTAATCGCTTTCGTTCCTTACTTTGTTGTCGTCTGTTCCCATGTTTAGACATGTATTTGATTCCGTTGCAGTTTCGTTCGATTCGGGGAAAAACATCTAAAATGCTCGTGCATTATTTATTTGATTTGATCGATAACTTTTCAAGCTTGGTCGTACTTATCTGTACATTGCGTGCGTTCGTCTGTCGTTTTGTCCTTAAAATGGACTTAGGGAAGTAAAAAACAAATTTCTCATATATCTTGTTCTTCTTCGTTACTTTCCTATCATATCTGGTCTTGGGAAGCAAACTTAAATAAAACTTTGTATTCTTAGTCGATTTCTTTATACATTTCGTCAGATTTATATGTCCATCGGTCCTTTCCTTTGTTCCTTTCAATATTTAAAGCTGTACCTAAGATCTGAGGTTTGAAAAAAGAAACACAAACAAATCTAAGCTTATTTGCTTACGTAGGTTAAGTTGGCATGAGTTCATGGTTCATTTACAAATAGGTCCGCCATGCCCAAAAAAAACAAAAACAGATCTAATTGAAGCTGTTATTAAGAAAAAGCTAAACGTATGGTGAGTGCTTCGAATTCAATGTAAGGCGAGACAAATTTCTTTATTCATTAATTTTTATATGCATTTCTAATAACTACTGAATGAGTCCTTGGTTTTTTAAAACCAGAAATACGCAAAAAAGACTACGCAGAATCGATCGATCGTCTCGATCGATTTTGAGATGGTGTAGCATTTTTTCGTCTCGCTTACTGTCTCGCGTTTGATTGCTCTTTTGTCTGTTCATCTGCCCATCTGCTTATCTTTTTGCGTGCTCATGTGATCATTGCCCGTACGCCTGTCTGTTCGTTTCACCGTCTTTTTACCTGCTCATCTATTTACCTTTTCGTCTGTCTATCTGTCCGTCTGCCCATTCCCCATTCGTTCGTCCGTTTATTCGCCCCCCTCCTGCCTGTCCGTCTGTCCATTTATCGATCAATTCACCCTCTCTCTGTTATTTGCTGTACGTAAATGTTGTAACTTAGATTTAGATAGCAGGTTAATACTTGCAGCAAATATGTACCAAAGCTATTTAAAATTTCTGCAAGAAAACTGACGCAATATACGCCCAAAGTAAGAAAAAAGAATTTTGGCTTACGACCTGGAAAAGTTCGACATCTTCGATCTTTAGCGGAGAAAACGTTTCGATTAGGCAGCTAACACGCTCACACTATTAACTAATCTTATAATTTTCATCTCTCGATTTAAGATGGGGAGTAACAAAAATTCGTTCCAAGGCGAGTATAATGTTTTCCATGTTTTCTTTTTTTTGAAATTCCTTTTACCGTTCGTTGAAAGTTATTTAAGTTTTATTGCCAAGAAATGAATTATAGAAATACGTATAAAACTCAATGTACATATGTGTATAGGTATGTTAACAATGTCAACGACAGTTTTGCGACATATTTTACAAATCTATATAAACGCAGGCATACAACGGGCAACCTACACTTTAACATCTTGTAGAAATTCAATGCAACATTTATGAATGTTTGTTTGCTTGTTTGTTTGTTTGCTTGCTTGCTCGCTTGCTTGCTCGCTTAGATGAATTAAAAATCTCTTTTGCAACTATTATCGAGATATTTGTGCATTTCAACGCAAATATCTGTACGAATAGCCAAAAAAAAAAAAAAAATAAATAAATAAATAAAAAAAAATAAAGAAAAGAAAAAAAGAAATATCGAACTAAAATGAATAAAACAGTCTTTCTAATGTTGTTGTTAAATTGATTTACAATGCAGTCTGTCATGTTTTTATGGCGCCATAAATACAAATTTTGTTCATATACTCGATAGAAACACCGAACAGTGCCTGTTTAAGTATGCACTACTGTCTCCCATAATGGGCATTACTTTTATGCATTTGTTATTTGAATTCGTTTGCATAGATTTTCGCTCATACACACACACACACACACATATATGCATGTATTCATGTCTATGCATGTGTGTTAATATGCTTAACACACAATTATTATCCTATAAAATATCGATCTATTACAAATGCCTTTAAGACAACTAAAAACTAAAGAACAAAAAAAAAAAAAAAAAAACAAGAAAAAAAGAAAAAGAGTTTAAATAAATAATTGTATGAAAAAATTTGCATACATATATATCCATTTATTGTGTTATTTTTATATGTATAACTAAACATGTTCCATTTATTTCATGGTCATTATTTATTCTCTCTTTGGTAACTTAGTGAATGAAAGTAGGAAAGAAAAAAAAAAAAGAAAATTTATACAAATGTTAGAAAAAAAGCAAAAATTTACATGCATGAGAAAGCGAAAGATGCTAAAATAATTTTTTTTTTTTTTTTTTTTAATTTTTGCAACTGTAAAAATAATCAATACAAGGAACGATTGATAAAAAAACTTTTAGTTGATAATATTTGCTCATACATTTGGATTTCAATTTGAAATTTTTTAATTTTCCAAAATTCATATACTTTTTCCAAGTTAGTCGCTGAACGTAGAATATATGAACAAACTTTAAGTTTCCTGTCATAGCTTTAAAGGATAGATAGGATTAGCTGGAGTCAAAACTCTAAGGGAACAAATAGCGAAACCCATATAATTCTGTCGATCGGTAGGGAATGTAAACAAATCGCTTTTTAATTATTTTGGGTTAGGTTTGTTCGGATATGTAATACGTCACAGCACACCTGCAGAACTATTTGCTGACCTAATGAAAACCTATTTGTTTGGCTGTCCGTATTACGTTTGCATTATTCAATTTGATAGCCTAACAATTGTGATTTGAGGACGGTACCTAGTAGAAATGGGCTAGGTCGGACCATTTTTAAGACCGCTTTCTTTTAAACTAAAACTAAAATTTGAGAAAGTTATCGTATAACACAACAAGAAAAAAAGTAGATGCGACCGTGACCGAATCTCTTATATCTATCGTTGTTATCCTAAAAATGGCCAAAGAAAAAAAGGAAAACAATTACATTTTGATATTCTATAATAATGGGCGGACGCGAGTGATTTTTTTAATTTTTAGAACACAAGTGCAAATTTATATCGTGTTTTTGTTCTAGTTTATGAGTAACGAGCATAAAACACGGAAAGCAAAGGTGTTCTCAATTTTGGTCGCATAACCGCGTAGGAGCTATAAGTTTGTCCTTCCACCGGTTAAGGTCATTTCGTTTTGCAAATTTGTAGGCGATATCTTTATTTTTGCAAATGTGAGAATGTTTATCAAAGACACTACTCAGGTGAGCGGACGGACAGATGGACAGACACACAGTTGAACATGCTTAGCCGCATTTCGAATTTGAAACTGGTCAAGTATTCATTTATTTTATGGGATTTTTGACGGTTGCGTCTGTGCGTTATACAGAATTCTATAAAATTGAATAGGCGTGGCCGATTTTTCTCATTTTTATAGAAGCTCTGCAGGATTGCCTGTAGAATGTGCATTCAAATTTTGGTAGGTTTAGCTGCGGTAACGAGCAAAAAACAAATTCTTTATTCCTTTTGAACAATAGACGTTTTGAGTTGTCGTGGTATTGTGGACGTGTCGTTGACCATTTTCAATAGCCACCTGCGTGGAGGAATTTGCAGTGTTGCTGTCAAGTTTGAAGCGATAGCTTAATTTTTGTCACCAGGAGCATCTTTACAACAGATTATACCCAGAAGGACGGACGAACACGCTTAAATCGATTTGTGATCGATCGATTATAAGTGACGCAATTGCGATAAAAAAACGAGCATGGTATACCGAGACTTACGATATCGTAAGTTTTCAGTGCGATGAAACTCGCCCGCATATAGCAAAACTCGCTAAGGAGAAATAACAGTTTCAACTTGGAATGTCCTATCCTTCTCGCTGTTATTAGCAGACATTACTCCGGCCGATTAACATGCATTTCAATATGTGACATATTGTTTGCTCGAACAGCCTTTCCATTGTTGTGACGACATCCAAATAAGGGTTCTTTTCGGGGTGCGCTCAAAAGACGAGACATTTTTCCAAGATGAAAATTGAAAATATGCCTGAGACGTGGGAGAAACTAATAGCCAGCGATGGACAATACATTGATCAATTTGTTCATCCATTTTGCTTTGAATTAAATACATTTTCGACTATAAAAAAACGAATCGAACTAATTGATAACATTTAATATAAAATATTAATTTCACATGTCAACTTATTGGCCAGATTGATCTATTTTTCAGACTCTGCTTCCTGAAAAGAAGGCTTTCACATACCAACAAGCTTTAATTTTTCACATTTTATAACGAAAATAAATATTGATATAAAGTTTCAAAATTTTTCATTAAATTTCCTAACGCTCGGTAACTGCTGGCCTTCCGGCCATCCGGCCGTCCGGATTACATCGTTTGAGCTAATTCCCACTTGCAAATGATTAAGCGAATCTCTACCCCGAATTTGTAAAGTGAAAATGTCTGGTTGGTGTGTCAACGGCCACCAATTACAGTCTGTTACCGTGGACACGACCAATTTTACGTTAACAATAAAATTTCCTTTGAAGAAACAAGTTAAAAACATCTTAGATGCCCGACTTGCATCATTACCCTAATAAATAACAACAATCTAAAATAATATCTACTGAATAAAATGAATTTGATAACATTACCCATAGAAATTGCCGCAGCTTGTATAACGTCATTGTTTCTCAAAGTGACCAAGGGTTGTAATGAAAGCGTGTCTTTTGTCTTCAGGACAATATCAAACATCATCATTTTATATTGATTTTAATCGCTCATTTTAGCACATTACTCAATAAGTTCGTAGAATGACATACGGACGTAGGATCGCCACCGACGAATCCACATCAATTTTAGTTAGCATCAACCCTTAAATGAAACGTATTAAAATTTTATAGCATTCCGAGGATTAGTTTACAAGTTTTTGTTGTTTTAGTGACGCTGCTTGCTAGCTTCCCAGCTATAATTTTATATGGATTCGTTAATAGTGGCGACATTTTTATGACTATGATGACTATGATCATCTTATCGTGTAGTGTGTTACTTATACTACATCTTTCTTTAATGGCATCTTCTCTATACATATGAAATTTTGAATTTCAAAAGTGGCGGATCTTCTCTAAGTGTGCTGTACGTGTGAAAGACGCAATCAAAATGAGACGAAATGCATGAAAAAAATTTAAATCAGGAGTTTTTCCCGCTACGATAACCTGAACAATCCAAGTCCAATCGCTGAAGATTATCGGGGACTATATGCAGGCCAGTGTATGTGATTTCTTTATTTTTGATTCAAGAAACGATTTTGACACGCCCCTATGTATTATTTACTTACATACAGTTTCGATGGATCTCGCATGCGATGTTCATCACCGCGTTCACATTTCATATTTCAATTCATGAAACGATTGCAAACTTCTGAACTAAAGCGAAAGCAACCTCACTGGCTTATCTTGAAACGCTTTTTCGCGTTTAGTAATATATTTTATTGATTAGTTTTCGTTCTTAAGTGCTTTTACGTACTTTATGCTCGTTCGTCTTCGTCTAAGATAAATTTTATCAATTTTTAATTAATTATTTTGTACTTAAAGTTCGACTATTTATAAAGTATTTGCACGCAGTCCGTTCAGTTCTTTTTTTTGTTTTGTTTTATATTTTTAATGAGTTCTTATCTAAATTACTTCCATATAACTGTCAGAGACTTTCTATACAATTTCTTTGATGAAACACAAAATGTGGGTTAAACAATTAATGCCAGGCAAACAAAGGCCCAATATTGATTAGTCATCGGCATACAAGTTACATAAAAAGATTTTCTTTTTTTTTTTTTTTTTTTTTTTTTGTCAACATTTTCGCTAGCATATGATTAATAATTGTCCGTTAACTGGAAATTAATTTTTTAGCCAAAAAAAACTTTAAAAAAATCATAATATTAATAATAAAAAAAAAAAACAAGGAAAAGAAAAGAAATCATAGTACTAAAGTAAAAGCAAAATATGTATGTGCGTTTAGTTGGCTGAGTGGCACTGAGTGAAGTGAAGAATAAAAATCAACCCCTCTTTAGAAAAATGGAAAATTACGCAGGCATAGAAAATAATTGAAATGAAAACATTTTCCTTCAGAGTTCAAATTGAAAAGGAGGTAGGGCAGAGGGACACAAAGCCAAAGATATATACATAGATAGATAGAGATAGATAGATATAACAGAAGTAAACACATGACTTTAATAACGTTTGACTCTGCACTTTGGTTTTCAATTTCAAGGTCTCTCTCTCTCTCTCTCAACATGTATATATAAAAATATATCAGAATGTATCGCATGCACGCATGAATTGCCTGATAAGCATAACTTTTCAAATTACCGCTATGTTGTATACGGTGGGCATTTAAAAGGCACATGATTTTTGCTTAAAAATGGCAAAGCGAAGAAACTGCTATCGTTATAGGTTGAGTGTAGGATTTTTACGATTTTCCATATAGCGGCAGTACTGCACATACACATACATACTAAATATGTTAAAAGCATACCGTAATATATACGATCAAAGCATACTCATTTACACTCTAAATCAACAACAAACGGCTAGGAATGATGGACAAAATGATTTTTGTAAACGGTGGGTTCATTCATGAATTTTTGGTTTACGCTTATCGAACTTGCCGGGCAGGAAAGAACAAACAGAAACGAACGACAAAAAATCAATTGGAATAAACTGCGTTTACCTTACGCTTACCTTCTTGCTTTTTTGCTTATTGTTGTTATGTTATGTTGTTGATGATGTTGTTGTAGTTTTTTCAGTTAACGTTTAACTAACCCTCATCGAGTAACCAAAGTCTTAGCGCCTGTTTAACACATTTCCTCGTTCGCTGCTTTACTTATTATTAAGTATGTGTGATTGTGTTGTATATAAGAAATTTCAAGAACATTAAAATATCATACATTCGTTGTACATAAGCTGCGTGGGTTTTTCGCAAAAACGAATCCATACATATTTATGCATTCATCTTTTACAATAACTATCATCGGAGAATAAATTAAATTTGTCATAACATGTTTACACTTTGGAGACGTTATACGCAGTAAAAGTGTACGCTAATAAGTTGCGTTACGAGATTGAACAAAATTTGAACAAAAAAAAAAAAAAATAAAAATATTTTTAATATGAAAATTGTCAATCACATTGTCCTCGATTGAGAGAATGATAGAATTGGGTTTTGTGCTATTGCCTGCCTATTGGATTATCTCTCCTTTTTTTCTTCTCTTTTTTTACTCTTCTCCCTTAAAGGGAGAATACATAAAACAAATATCATATGAAATCATAGGAAAGTTGAATAATTTACAATTTACAATAGAAGATTCAGATCCGTCGAAGGATGTCTTAAAAGTTTCTTCAATGAAAAAACGGTTAATAGTTCTGATCAATCGTAGAATACAAATCGAATTTCCGATATATATATGTTGACAAAATATTATACGAACATTTTATTGTCGAAATTGAAATCAAGTCATTTACTGACATTGCTTGGGAATCGGTAAGGAGATATATATATATATGTATGCATGTGTTACGATCAGTTTTAGTGAATTTTTAAATTAAGAAACCCTTTGCCTATTTGAAATTATAAGAACATCAACCAGTATTAGAGAGTCTCTCTAGAAAAAGTGGTGCCTTTTAATATGGGAACGAATTAGTTGCAGGTTCCATCGCCTCATCCATTCTGTATTGTAAACGTCAAAGTCTTTTTCTTGAGAATCGTGTGAGAGAGAGAAACTGAAGCAGTAGCATTTACACATATTACCACGCCCCGTTAAACTTCTGATATAGAATTTTTGCATACGTGATCGTTTGAATATATAGGACGAAGTGAGCTCAGAGAATTTTCTCGCATAAGATTACGACGACAAGACATTGGGTGACAAGGTTTCGGCTTAAACTGCTTATTATAGCAATGCCTGTGTTTCTTTTAATATGCCAGCCGACTGACGGTGGTGGCAGTGGTGTGACATTTCTTCCCTTATGTCTTTTCAAACGTCCCACTGTTTTCATATGCGTATGTTTGCTTGTGTCTGGTTTATACGATTTTGGAGAATTACAATGAGACTTTAGGCCGCCATGCGTTAGTTGTGGCATTAAATACAGCGAAAATACCGACTAGACACATTGCTAGATATCTAAAAATTCATTACACGCACATATATGTGTTTCATGTACATTTTATATGTGCACATAGAACCATAATTTATGTCAGTTAGTTCGGTCTGCGTTTTCATTTTTATTTTTGTTGTTGTTATTGTTGTTTTTGTTGTTGTTATTGTGCATCATCCACATTCATTTATTGAGCTTAAACTTAGTCATAGCCAGGGTAGTAGTATATGTAAGTCCTAACCCCAAGTGCAACCGATGCCTGTAACCCCCATTATTTATTTTCATCCCCTTTCCTTTCGTAATCAGAAATGTACCCCGATGCGTATGTGCTTTACTTTAGTTGCTTTGGCTTTTGTGGCCTTTAAATAATTTTCCCTTTTCTTTCTTTTATTTTCTCTTTGCATTTTTCTGCCTAACGAAATTCATTTATAATAATTTTTATTTTTTCATTTCGCTTCAACTTTTCCGTTCATTTCCGGTATATGTGGAAGCATTTAAATTCTATAAAGATTTCTGAGAATGCTTTTAATGAAAAATACATCCTATGCATCTGCATTTCTAAGGGTTTCTTTTACTCTTTGCTGTTGTCGGTGTTGTTGTTGTTGTTGCTGTTGCTGCTGCTGCTGCTGCTGCTACTGCTACTGCTTCTTTTTATTTATTTATTTTTCTTTTTTTTTTTTCTTGATTCCACCCCGGATGCAAAATATTTCTCGTATATTTATTTACATTTGTAAAAAAATTTCTTTTTTAAAAATATTTTTGATTTTCTTAATCTCATAAGATTTGTGTTTAGTTATTTTTCGTTTGCTCTCAGTGAAACAGATGTATGTATGTGCACACATATTCCGTTATGTTAACTTATACTCCACACACACACACACACACACACACACACACAGAGATCGAGGGTTATTTAAGTTGAAATATTTGTTGTGCAAAACATGACGTGGGGCTTGTATGCCTTACATATCCTAATATACGAATGTAGAACTTGCAGGAAAGCATACGATTTGATTTGGAAATCCACCACCAAATGTTCGAAGGTAGACTACAATTTTTTGTTATGTTATTTAATAACCGGTAGTCGGTAGAGCGTATGTATACTTGATAATGAAAAAATTCCGGATAGATTTCATCATGTTTGCGTGGCGTTTATCTCCATATGGGTCATAGGAAAGAAATGAAAGTTTCATGGCTTGATTTCTTAGCTGAATTTCTCTGATCAACTAAAGCATTGAATTTTCTTATGCTCCAAGTTCGTAAAAAAAAAAATGAACAAATTAAAGAATTTTAAAATTAGTATTGTTTTCCAGTTACGTACGCACAAATGTCTGTCTCGAACTTTGCTTGTATTCAGTACGTTAATCACATGTAATAATTATATATTACGTACACTTACATACTTTACCAGACACTAAGTTTTAAAGGGTCATGAAGGTACATAGTCAATAAAGAATTATTGGTCGTTTGCGTTTTTTCCGTCCGTCGGTCCATTCGTCTATTTGCTTTCTGCTAAAAATCCTCATTAAGGAACTTAAAATCTTGAATGCCAAATCGAAAGTGTGATGCGTTAGTGTAATTCCTAATATCATTTATGGGAACATGTTTGGACTTTTTCATCCACAAGTACGCTTGGAAAAACACATAGCTCTTATTAAACGTCGTATTAAACGGTGGTGGTTTCCAAACGTTCACCTGTAAGCAAATATTGCTTTAATTTTCAAATTCTTGTAGGCATGGTTGCAGGATGATATGATGAAAATATCTTACTTGTTGACTCAAAATTAGAACCAATTGCGTTTCTTACCTGAAAATAGACAAAAAAAAAGAGAAGCATTTTAATCTCAATCACTTAATTTGGGTAAAGTATATGATTGTAGAATCGATTTCAAATGGGTGCTTGCATATATTTTGATCAGTGAAATGTATTGGGGAAAATGACAAAGTAATGCGAAGTATGAATTTATACAACGGTTAAATTCGACGATTTTCACCATTCTCCACATAACATAACAGTCTTCCATTTAGTATTAATGAGCTATTCAGTGGAAAGCTCAATATTGTATTTTCGACATTTATTACTTTTGTGGTTTGATTCGAAAAAAATGATTAAAATACATGCAAACACCTCATAAATTAGTTTTTCCTTAATTTATGGAAATGAATGCATAGATAGGGTTTGTAGGGAAAAATATTTATTTTTTCGTTTAAAGTTTATAACACGAATAGATTGCGAAATCGAATCAAATACCGATTTCGAAAATTGAATTCGTACTATCTGTGTTAGTTCGCTTGTCTGTTCACAGGCGTGAAATTGCAAAAAACTTATAAAACCACAGTTAAGCATTTTTTTAAAATTATTTTTGTTTTTATTTTCTTCAGCAAATATATTTCGAAACTAACGAAATTACATGACCGCACTTGAAAGTAACCGCCAATCATGTAAGTGCATCATAGGTATCGTAATATAAAATAATATATTTTTTACGTATATATGTGTGTGGCAGTATCGTTTACCTAGATATATCTATGAATATCGCTGCAACATAATATTTCCAGAGTACGACGTGATCACGCAACTTGGACGTAAACGTATACGCAAACGACACACTTAACGTAAAACAACCGAATAATAGGTACAATAAGATAAGCTGACGGGACTAGAAAAGAAGTGAAATTTAAGATCAGTATTTTTTTTTTCGAGAATACACTTTTTAATCCTAACTGACAATTCGACACATAGACAAGCGAATAGAGATCGCTTTCATAGTAATCCTTTGCAATCAGGAATGTGTAAATGAATTAATGTTGATGGAGAAATTGGATCAACAAATAAGTTTTTTCTTATCCTATGAATTGATTGAGAGGGAGACACCAAGAAGAAATCTACGTTTACCTTTAAGTGACGCTAAGGAAGCAAACTATTTTCCAAAAGCGGGCCCCAACCCAAATTCCTATAAGCAAACAGCAAGAATTGCTCTTGAACGGATTCAATTGAATTTACATAACTCGTATAGGAGGCAGGCCATATAACCGAGGCATACTCAAGTATTGGGCTAACTAAGTACATGTATAGCTTTTTTGTAATGTAAGGATCCTTTAGCTCAATTGGACAACCTCTTAATGAAACCAAGCGCGGACCTAGCTTTACTTAACTTTTTCCAACTTGTGTGAGTCAATGAAATACTCTGCACTGAATGACTTCCCTCTTCCCTCTTGCATTTTTTTAGTTTTTTTTTACATTTTTTAGATGGTCATTTCCACATTTGTGAATTGGAGTAAGGAAACTACTCTTCGAACACAAAGGGAAAACACCTGATTTCAAGGACTGATTAAAAATCATTGAAATGACATCATATAGCTCGACAGAGCATGTTTCAGAACAGACAAAGTTAGGAATCAAAACTGAGCTAGATATCGGATACGGATAGTTGACAGTTGAATCGGAATTAGCCATTGAAAAATTTCATCGGAAGTATTCAGCCAAGAAATTCGAGGTTTTAATATCATCAGAGAACTCAGACCCATTGAAAGAAACATGCGAGGGATATATGGACATTTTTCTTTTCGAGTTGACAAACTTAAAAAAATATCTGGGACTAACAAGCAAATAAATTGAAACTATAAACATTAAAGGGGAAAAGCTGAATTATTCCCATGATTCCTATAAGTGGCCGAGAGGCACATCGTGGTATATTTCGTTATAAAAGACTAAACATGTAAAAGAGGGTTTATGGAGCCTCAAAATCGCCAAAAAATGGTGCATAAACGTTATTAAGTACTTCTTAAGCGGGCATTTAAAAATCCTTTAACCCTTGTGGTTATCTTGGGTGTGTGAGTAGACTTTTGAAATTATTTTTTTTTGTCTATGAATTAGTATTTTGTGTTTCCAGAACTGAGGACGGACTTTCCCTTTACTAACCTGGCTCGATTGGGGTTACAGATGTTGATGTAACCATACATAGGATCTTCCAGTAAAGATCACAATCCTTTAAAATACTAATTTTAAAGTGTGATATATATATATATACATTTTATTATAATTATTACGTGTAATTTGTAGCATTCCGTAAGCCTTAGGAGATTAAAATTTGCCTTTAAGTGTTCTTTATAAACATTAACCCACACCTTCCTATATAAGCATATATATATTTATTTATCTATATATATAGAAATGTGTGTTTTTGTGTGTGTGTGTGTGTTTGTTTGTTTGTATATGTGTTTATATATATACATAATTGGTATACTGCTCATGACTTTTTATAGGCCTTGAGGGGCGAATATAAACCGTGAAGTCTCGTCTCCTCTTCTTTCACCCGTTAACAGATTAAATCAAATACAAAACTTAAGGCAGAGCTTGGGTGTTTATTTTGTCATACAAACGGCGGCATACATTTACGAACACATCTACAGCAACAATAGTAAGTTATCATAATAAAATAAAATTATCTGTCTGCCGGTTAGTCATTTATTTTAGGCAGTTTGGCGCGGAATATCCTCTACTTTAGCAACCGCAGTAAGGCACTAAAATAACACGTAGGCCGTAACAATTTGTCAGAGGAAACTTTTATACAAAAGAGCAGCAATTTTTTTTAAGCATGAATTACAATTACAAACACAATGATAAGAAATTTAAGCTTTCGTATATTACTTAGGCTTTCTTTATGTATTTTGGGCAATGGTGCTTTACCACATGAAAAGATTATTTAAGTTCATTATGACAATTGGACTCTTAATAAAATGCTCGAAACAAATCGTACAATAAATAATAATATTTATATGTCTATTTGTATATACATATATATTTGTTTTTTTTTTTTTTTTTTGAATACTTTGAGATCATTGACTGACACGAACTTTTATAAATACGAAAATACGAAAAAAAAAAAAACCATATTCATGTTCTTTGAAATTTTACATTTTACGACTTGACAATTTTTTAAGCATACGTTGTTGTGCTAGTCATGTTAAAACAAAAAATAAACAAGCGAATTTAGTTCTTGAGGCGAAACTCGGGTATCCATCATCTCAATAATCGTAAAGCCTGGTCTGGTAACTAAATGTACATCGTTTCCCCTATAAACTTTAAGATAATTCTCTAATATCTTACATAATAATAAAAATTCTTAGAAATTCTTGTTCTTCTACTTTCTTCTACTTTCTTTTTCAATTTTAAAAGCAATTAAACACTTCCCGATGGGCGTAAAATACTCTCCTCGAAACTTGTTTTTTGAACACAAACTGCCAAATTGGAGGTTTCGGAGCGTATCAAACGCATGCGAAGGCATACCGCCGGGATGTGAGATAATTGCCCCAAAATCTTAAGTCGATTGAGAATAAATTGCGGTTTGGGAAATTTTTAAAATCTGATATAACCGGTCCACGAATGACGGTTGACAATGCCTGAATGAATATCGATAAGTTCGAATCTTGCATTGATTAGAAAATCCTTAACTTTAAAAAGTTTCGGATGCGATGATCTTTAGTTAGTATAAACGTCTAGTTCGTCCACCGCCTTCCGCAGGCGAACCAAAATAAATCTTAATCTCTAAATATCGACTAGGAATGTTTGTTGGTGTACGAGCCCACTTTCATCTTTCTATTTCTATAATTGTAATTGTAATTGTAATTGTAGATGGGAGGACGAATGGTCAGACACTCACAAACCACATATAGCACACATGGTTTTTGAAGCGTATTTGCATGTAGAACGAGAATATAAGAACAACATATCTTTCGATGGGTGTAAAATTGATCAAAGCTTAGCTTTGAAAACGCTGACGGGTTCGCGAGGGTGAGAGAAAAAGACTCATTATGGTAAAGAGAAGCAAAACTAAGTCATAAAATCTCATCATTGTAAGTAATTATTGTTTTTAAATGGTAATTATAAACCATACACGATTGTACGAATGCATGAATATTTGATTGTGTTGGAGGGGTATTCACAAGTGTTTAAGAGCGTAAGAGTCACGGAGTGTATATGTTATTAAAGTTGAAGTAAGCACTCATAAGTACTTGTATATATACTACTTGACGACAACAAAGGCAAGAAATTGTCAATTTAGAATGCCATTGGATTTAATTGTTTGATTTACTCAACGCATAAACTTAAATGCTTTGGTGTGTTTTCATATCCACGGGAAGTGTCGTCAATTCCCATTCATTTACATGCATTGTAATATTATACGCATACTTCAATGTACGCATTTATTTGCTTTATCTCTTGATAGTCGAAGGGCATATTATGTTCACTGCCTGCCTTCTACAAGAGGCTTTTTATTAAATGTTCAAACAAACAAAGTTTAAGGTCAGCTTTCGTATTGATTTATTAATGCGAGCAAATAGTTCAAGATCACTAAAGTATAAGTTTGAGCTACTCAATGATTACTCTAACTATACTGCTATACTGAGCACTAAATAATACATACAAACATATGTAAAGCGATGTGTGTAAAGGGAATTCATATAATGAAATCAAGAAATTGAAAAACAAATAAAATAGACAGATAGGCAAAGTCATATATATGTATACCTATGTTTCATTCAAGGACAGTTATGGACAATTACATATTCAATCTACAAGATTCACTCAATAACTTGATATCATTTGTCTTGATTTCATAATTCTTATCATATTTTAACTACAATATTTTTAACCTAAATTTGTGGAATGGAATTGAAATCGAGCCCAGTTCGAGTACTGTGATTCGCGTAACATTAGATGACTTAAGAGTTGCGTAACTTTGATAAATTTAAGAATACGCGACACTCACACCTTGAAATTGAAAGACTTTGCCTTCTCTAACCAACATTTGTTTTGTTCTCAACATAATCCTCCTGCAGATGCAAAGTTATTGTCAAAAGAGACCTGTGAACATTACTTGATTCAGTTTTTCGCTCAGCAATTCCAACTGCATTCCAACACTGATGTCGCAAGCACTTTGTAGTAGCAGCAAATGGCAAATGTCCCTTCCTGGTGTTCATCAACGATCTTCTATATGTGACAGAATAGACTATCTTCTCGTTTGCTTTGATGACGACGTCCGCCCGCGGTCATTCGTTCTCTTTCACGAGAAGATCCAGGAGCAGCGAAACACACAAGAAACGCTGCATGATGAATGACACGTTAAATCGAGACCTCATAAAAATAACAAAAAAGGGTCAAGCTAATGTTGTAAGCGAGAATACCACCAAAACACAGTCCTGCCTTTGCACGCGTAGAGGAGGTAATGAGCAGATCCCCTACCTTGCCAACAACTGATGTTCTGGGCACGAGAATAAGAAATGATATTCACTGGACAGAACATATGTTCCGAGTATCGAAAGATGCCGTCAGTGATTTGAAGCTGTGTAAGAAATACTTTGCAGCAGCCAGAATCTGTACCTATATCCAGCCAAAATTAGAATATAATTCCAAATTTTGCTTGGGGACGCTCGAAGGCCCAGGTGCGCAAAGAGAGATTTGACGACCAATCAAACCCTTCAACAACATCACAAAGCTTCCTCAGTGTTTCCAACCACTCGGTCCGCAATTGCCTTTATACTGTACGGTGGGCTGCCGCGACTCGTTATTCCTTAATCGCACTGTCCGCTGTCGGTACAATCTAAAAATAGCGCCTGATGTCTTCACTCTTAAATTAAACATACACAAACACTACTCCCTCCTTCCATCTGTCTATCGCAAACGATTATCGATCAAAACGGAAAACTTTTCACTCAATACTGCAACTATTTTAGTCGTAATGAAATCTGTAATGAATGAAATTGCGATATATAGAGCTGTACAAAGAAAGTAAGCATCGTTCGATTAGTCTACATGTACTTGAAATAAATGATTGTCCATATGTGCTGTACACGAATTATGTCTTCAAAATATTATGATCGGGACTCGAACATTTATTGCTAGGTTCTAAGGGAACATTCAACATTCATTATTGAGATGTTATGTTTACGACTATAACCTTAAAACATACCACTCACTAACTAACGATCTGTGGTATACACATACAATAGGCGAGTAAAAGTTTTTACAATAGTAACCTTTTTTTAGAATATCGTATATATGTGAATTATATTCGAATTGAATCTTAATTATACAACGTGGAAGGCAGATAGAATGGCGAATGCTTAAGCTTTTGCGATTACATGCAAAGGACAAGCAAACACAAGTATGATGTGCAAGCAAGCGAAGTACACTTGGAATTGAGCCATCACTTCATTGCCCTTGAATATCCTTCGTTCAATTATTTGCGATTGATTGAAAAGAATATTCCAACGGGGCAATAGCGGTTTAGATGAGTCTTCATAGCAAAGTAAATATATTGCAGTTTTCATCCTTATCCAAGTCCAAGGAGCTTGCAATTAATGATTTTTAAAATCCTCTCACTGTGCTTCTTATGGTCTCAGGCTTCAAAAAGAAACTCTGCCATTAAATCACTTATATGAGGTGGCAATTGCACTCAAATCAATTAAATGACGTAATAGTGTTCATATATTCTTTAAGAAAACTTTTTTACATTCGTATGTCGGGTGTTACGATTACCATTCAAGCCAACAATTGCCAATGATCAACATGTATTTTGTTTGTAATCGGCTTTGTTGGCGGTATTTTGTAAATTGATAAACATGTTATGTATTCATATCTTCTGTGTGTAATAATTTAGGAGAATATATACACACATATATACATATATAGGCAAAAAAAATTATATATATATATATATATATGTATATATATAGTTTCTTTATGTGATTAAGATCCGTAACCAAAGCTTCGAAGCCATCTCAAACGATGTCTGTACGCCTTTCTGCTTTTATTATAATATTTTGAAAAATTTTCTCGCTTGTTTTTTCTTGTGTGTGTGTGTGTGTGTGTGTGTGTGATTTTATGGTAGATTTTCGTCATTACTTTTTCTTTTCAAATTATATTATACCACATTTGAAATGTATGCGCGTGTATGTATATATATGTGTGTGCGTACATGTGTGCCTACTATAGTCATATATATGTGTATATATATATATGTATGTATATACATATATGTAGACTCTTAGTTATTATATTAAAATTGATTGTACGGTATTTTCACTGTGTGACCCATATTTCGCTTTCTCAAATTTTTCCCTCTTCCGCCCATTTTACGGTTTTCGACTTTGATGCGCTTGGTTTGCAGCTTAAAATGTCTAAAACGTAATGAAAACATAATTACTAAACCACTGTTTTGTAGCTTTAAAGTACTACGATGATGATAATAATGATGGTTTGCTGTTGTTACACACACACACACACACACATTATATATACATATGTATATGCATATATCCATGCCTACATATATATTTGCTTATTGAGGTAACTTTATGCTCTAATGTTGCAATCACATTCACTTTAAGTGTAGGCTCCCTTCGATAAACATTAACCGGGAAAAATCGTACATTACTTTTGACTTCTTTTCTTTTTTTTTTCTATTTTTTTATTTCTTTTTTATTTTTTTTTTTTACGGGAAATGTATGTCATTTAATTAAGCCTCCATATACCATGGAAGACAGTTGATTGTAATTAGTCGTATTATATACTATGTTGTATATGCGTTGTGGTTTATTAACTCGTTGGGCTCTTTTTCTCTTTGTGTTTTTCTTTATATTTTCTTTTTCTTTTTCTTTTTTGGTTTTTTAATGTTTTGAGCTAAGATTTCAATCTTTGCCTTTTTTCTTTTTTTTTTTTTCATATATCTGCATAACATACAATTGCATCTGCATTTGAACTAAATTGCCATTATGGTCGGATTGTGTTGGTTTTTAAAGGGGAAAAATTTTGTACATATGTATGGTGTAGAAAACCACATAAATATTGCAGTACTTTCGAATAAAACACACTGAGAAAACTTGATCATTTTTGTGGTTTTTCTCCAAGACCTTCAAAGAAGCATTTTATAAATTTCTATATCTTCCTCCACTGAAGGATAGGGTTGGGGTATACTTATGTGGTGGCCTTATCATCATTCCTTTTCTAATGCATATAATAAAATATATCGCACAGACAATTCGACGACGATTCTTCAATCAGTGCAACTCAGAACAAAATATCTTAGTCGCCTTAGTTATGTTTATTTGTCTGTCTTTTCACTCGTCTGCGGTTTCTATGCGATTTTGAAGAAACCAAAAAAAAATAAATAAATAAATAAATACCGTTGAGATTTTGAGAAGTATGTTCTACAAATTGACCGTATATTTTGAATTCATCATCGTTGTGCTATAAAAAATTGAAAAAAAGGAAAGATATAAATTTGCATACACCATAATATAAGGTGGGCGTGCCCGTTTTTTTTTTTTTTTTCTATTTTTATAGAATAATTTTGTGCAAATTTATATCGTGTATCTGTTGTAGTTTATAAGTAACGAGAGAAAGGCTCCGGAAAGCAAAGGTCTTCTCAGATTTCTTTGGCATCTTTAGGTCATTTTCAAATTCTTGTGCAAATTTTTAGGCGATATCTTCATTTTTCCGAACGAGAGAATGTTTATCGTAGGTACTGCGCATGGTTGCACAGACGGACAAATGGACGGACGAACAGATAGGCACGCTTACGTTAATATTCCGAATCTGTAACTGATCAAAAATTTGTATACCTTATGGGATTTTTCAAGCTTGTCTCAGCGCGTTAAAAAGTTGTTGTAAGAAAAAGGAAAATTAAATTTTGTTACACTACATGGTTGGATAGGTCCCATTTTTGTAAAGGTGCCACAACATAGCCCACAGAATATTCGTTCAAGTTTTTGTAGATTGTTCTGTTGCAGTTTATGAGCAATGAAGAAAAAACCAATTTTTTATTCCTTTTGAAAAACAGAGGTGGCTTCAATGTACGTAGGCGTATTCCTCGACAGATTTAGCCCATTTTTAACACCAACCTGCGTCCAATATTCGTGCCAAATGCGAAGTCGATAGCATCAATTTTGCGGCCAGAAGAATGTTTACAATAGACATTATATCGAGGGAAAGACAGCCAGACGGATAGACGGACATGTTTAAATCGATTCAGAAATTGATGCTGATCAAAAATATATATATACTTTGCTTCCTTCTGGGCGTTGCAAAAGTTTTGGCAAAAATGACTATACCCTACGTTCTTCGGCGTTGCGTATAAAAAGATAACTGAACAACTACAATTTTTCCAAATATTTTCTTCAATAATATACAACCTATAGTAAATATTCATTAAATATTCATTTAATATTTTGCGTAAACACAGTGTAATTAAATTAAAACAAATGATACGATCATCTGGCATTAACAAAATATATTGTTAAGCCATTATTTACTAGTAAGACAAAACATTCGGCAATTGCTTCAATCATTTTATAGATGGGAATCTACTCCTCATTCATTGCTCCACATTATTTTATCCATCCTCTGTGTATATGTACTTGAGATGTCGTAGGATCCACGGTTTTTGTTTTGTTCATTATTCTTTGACAAATCAATAGCTAAAGGCATGCACTTGCATAGCGTATAAAAATTGTTAAAATCTATTCCGAATATCAAGAATCTATTTGAGCTACGTTTTGCTACGTTTTGCTTGAAATTTATGGTCAACGCAGTTGTCCTATAGAGTAATGTAATTGAAAAATTTGAAGAGCAAATGATAGTGTTTGTGATGTTAAGAATCGAGCCTGTCAAAAACCGTAACGGACTGCCCGAAACATCGATGTTGGGAAAGAAAGTGATTGGGCGGCATGTTTTGAAGACAAAAAATGGAATTTCGGTTGCCATCAATGAAAAACGCTACAGAAACTTCGTTATTGATTTTCATTGATCGGCATGAATTAGATAATTTCGACGTGGTCGATGTGGACGATGTGTTTCCAATAAAATGGTCCAAATTTCCAATCAGTTTCGTGAGAGAAAAGTTAAAAATATGTAGCTCATCATGAATCAAAAATGCCGGTGGAGAAAGCGCCAAGATCAGCTCCTTGAATTCTTTGGAGTCCAGTTTTTTCTCTTTTTTATTTTTTATACCGTCTTAAATGTTTCCTTAAATATTCAAAAATGCTCATTAAGAAGTCTTAGGATGTAGAATGCGAGAGAGGCAAAGGGGTTGTTTGTGAATTCTTTATCTTTTATTTAAAGAATCGATCTTTAGAGTAAGCTCACGGCTGCATTAAATACTCCCGAGCATAGGTTTTTATTGAATAATGCATGAATCTGTCTGTTTTACAGAATATGTAATCTGGAGAGGTAGCTAATGGATTCCAATTCTAGTGATGACACCTTAGAATAGTTGTATGTTGCAGGCATTACAAGTTAAAGGAAGGACGAACTTTTTATCGGAATTTCATTGCTCAATATATGTTTCTCGAAACTATGTTTTCTAAGCGGACCACATTGTTCTATAGCTCTTTCAATTTTCAACCGGTTGTCTTCAGATTTCATATAAAACCATTTCATAATAACGTTCTCTAGTAAAGAATGCATGATTTTTTAATTCATTCATTTTCGTCGACTTTAGAACCGATAGTTGATGGATTTTTACCTAAAATCGACGCAATTCTACAACAACAACATTATTAAAAACTCGACGTTCTTTACGGGATTTTGAATCACATTTCATTTTTTTTTTTTTAATTTCTTGTATTAAATAGAAAATAAAGCCCAACGAAGCCCTTTAGAAAAAAAAAAAGAATTATGTTGCGAACGTTGGTTTCAATCACTTGATCGGTCTTTTATCGATAAATTTGAAAAAGTTATCCATTATCCAGTCCTCACAAGACAGTATGATTGATCTCTTAAACAAATGGTAGTTGTGATGGTCGTGGTTCTGGACATATCATTAGTATATCAAATTTTCCATGAATTTATAAATAAATATATTTTTCGCTGAAGGTTTCATTCTACCCTACACCACTTGTGGTACAAGGTATACTAAGCTAGTGCGGACATATGTAACGCCCAGAAGGGCTTAAGGTAGGCCCACCTTTGATGATACCGATCAATTCAAAATCATAGTCTGAATTGATCTAAGCCTGTCTGTCCGTCTCTTCGTCTGATGTCTGTCCATGGACATTTGTGTTCAAGCTACAGGTCGCAATTTTTGAGATTTTTTAATAAAATTCGGTAAACTGACGTGTTTTGACCCCAACGACGGTTTGGATCGGTCCGCTTTTTCGATCATTCCCCATATAATGCCTTATTCTGAAAAGTCTTTATATGGAAAAAAATTGTAATTTTTCAAAATTTTTTAGCCGAAAATGGTTAAGTGATAGTATTTCGGTATTCTAAATTCGTATGAAAACTTTGGACCGGTTGGGGCAATTTTTGAATCTCCTACCATATAACGAAAACTGAACACATGATGAAAATTATAAAATAATCGTAATTTAATATGAATAAATTAACTGAACCAAACTTGGATCATCGCGGTCTATTTTTTGGATCCTATTCTAATAAGAATCTTGAAGAAAATTAATCCTTTGTAGAGAAGAAAAGTCGCAGCTTTAATATGTGGCGATGAAAACTGGCCCATAATAGTAATTTCATCCAAAAATAAGAATTCCAATGGACAATGTGGTGCAGGGTATTTGATGGTCGGCCTTGCTCGATTACAATGTGCTTATTTGTTTCTTAATTGAAACACACTGTGACGACTTTTAAAGGATTTCTTGAAGGATTTAGAACAATGTTTTCTTTTTTTTAAATTTTTGCAAAGCATCTGTAATTTTGTAAAATCTTTGTAGCATTGTTTTCGTCTTTGTATATGTAGTATGTAAAGCTAAAACAAATTAAAAACGCAGTTAACAAGAATTCAAACACTGCACCAGAACAATGTAGACGAGGTTCACTTAGCAGCTTGTATACCTGATTATAGATATTTGACTTAGATTTCCGTAATTGGAAAGAACAAGCAGCAATACGCCTCAGAAACCCTATAAACAGTCTGATGTTTGTTTTTTCTTTTTTTTTATATATTTCCTTGTCCTTGATGCATTGTGTTTCAGTTTACTAACCGGCTATCAATAATACCAAGCGATTTTTGTGGATTGCATTTTGAGGGATAGATAACCGAAGGCTAGCGCATATCGATATCATCAAGGAGGAATAGAATTTTACTAACTCTCGCAAAATATAGAAATATTTGATCAACTTGATTTATATTAGGGTCTTGATAAGTGAATTAGGAGTTCGGAAAAATATGGACAACAACTTGATATGCTGAGTCAATTTAGCCAAATCCGTTTTTCCATGCAACGTTAATCATTGAAGTAAACACTTTAAACATGGTCAGTCAACACACATATGGCGAAATTTTCCGAAAAAAAAACAAAAAATTAAGGAAAAATATGTTTTCTAAAATAATTTGAGCTTTGATGGATCAAGATGTACTATTTTTGTCTCAAAGATTTCATAAAATGTGAATATCGTCCCTATTGGCCCATTATTGCGTAATTCTTGTTTTATATATATATATATATATACAACTCGAGTAGTGTAGTATTGGAGACTCCAACTAAAATTATTTTAACCTGTTTACTTAGTTCGCATGACTATGATGATGATGATGTGTGTGTGTGTGTGTTTATGTGCATATATGTATATGTGTAGCATGTATAGATGTATATATATATATATTGTACGTAATGTTATTTAAATTTTAATCAAGATAAACATTATGATATATGATTTTAATCTTTTGACCTAAGCCACATAATTCTCTTTTTGAATTGCTGAGAAGCAAACAATAAAAGTTGTTTTTTGTCTTTTTTTTTTTCTCATTTTTTTTCTTCTTCTTTTTATTTCTCTTTTTCTTTTTCTGAAAATTTGAATTGTTGTAATTTGTGAGTTAAACGACAATCTTGTGTATATATATTCAACTCTTGCCAAGAAACGATAAGATTTTTGTTGAAATATTTATTAATGATGCCGCTGTTTTCTTTACAATTCGTATTGTGGTGTAATCAGTGGTAATTGTGTTTTTTTTTTATGGTTGAAAATGCTTAAAAAAAAAAAGTTTATTTGTTATAAAACGGACAAAAGCAAAAAAAAAAAAAAAGAGAAGAAAAGGAAGAACGCTTATCACAGAAAATTGAAAATCAGAAATGAGAAATTGATGCACTTAACGGGGAAATATCAACAATTCTCTGTTTAGTGGAAGAAGAAATTTAATGAATCAACGAGAAGTGCTATTGAGGAGGAAGATTTTCTTTATTTTCATTTCATCGTTACATTTTAAAAGTCTTCAGATCTATTTAAGGTATTTTTGTTTTTGTTGTCTATGTAAGTTTTAATGCCACCAAGTGATGGGAGCGTGGAATTCCCACAATTTACTCCATTCATGCAACGGCTCAAAGCAATTCATAAATCAGATTTGGCTTTGTCTCAAGAAGCAAATCCAAGCAGTGATGAAGAAAAAAAAAAACTAATGTTGTCTATGATGAAGTCACAGGACGATCCTTTTAATCGTGAATAGCCTGACGTTAAGGACGAAATTCGTCGATGTAGAATACGATTAGTGGGAACACAGTATATGTGATAGTCTCTATTGTCCACAGGGCGTTTAGATCTCGTCTAGGAAGCCTAATTAAAATCTGCCTCCAATTGTCTCTGTATAAGCAATAAGCACTTCTAATTCCTTATATAATCATAAACGTACACAATACTTACACACACTTACTTGAACTTTTGTCTTTTGTCACTAAAGCGTATTGAAAGCATTTTGATTTATCTAATAAAAATATCGCATAAATTTCCGACTTATTATGCACTTTGAAACACATATGTCTCGGTAAAATTCACTTCAAAATCGTTTACAAAGTAACGTATTTCCCTTAACTAGACACATGTCTCAAAATATATCATTTCAAAAACACAATAAATAAACTTTTACTTGAAAGCCTTGGTGCTCCTCAAGTACCTCTTTGTTAACTGTTACAAAGCAGGAACATACACCAACACAACGCAACGCAACAAAACACAACTGGTTGCATGTGAATAAATATAAAGTAAACAAGCATGCAAACGTATACAAACGTATAAATATACAATCATTTAATATGATAAACAAATTCATTGCAACATCACCTCTTTTGCATGTAAAAGAGAAGGAAAAACAACAAAAAAAAAAAAACTAAAAAGAAAACTCACGTTTTTTATACAAGTAACATTATGCCAATGTTGTTGTTGTTGTTGTTGTTGCTAACTCTTTTGTATTTTTTCCAAGTGCGTGCAGCGCACGTAAATACGTTCATATAAAAATATACAACGTGTGCACGTTGTTTATCTACCCAACAACCATATGCCCACAAAAGTTTTCATCAACACATTATAAAACCAAAAAAAAAGAAAAAATCTATTATATATATATATATATATATATATATATATGCACGTACATACACGATATGAACATCATGCATACATACATACATACATATATACATTAATACATACAAACATACATACAAACATACATACAAACATACATACAAACATGCATACAGGCATACATAGATGCCAGTCAGGTAATGAATTCGAGTAATAATTTCTATATTATGTTGGTGATGATGGCATTAAGAGAAGATAGCAGCAGCAGTTAACGTAAAGGGATTTATTTCTGTAACGAATTTACACTTGAATAATAACGATTAAGAAAACGCGAATAAATTTTCAACTTTTTTCAAAACCATTTTCTTCTTTTTTTTTTTTTTTTGTGTTTTCTTTTTCAACTTGAGCACATTTTACAATGGATGCTATTATTTAAAAGGAAATTAAATGTAATTTGTTTTTCATTTGTTTCTTTTCTATAATTTTCCTGACATATATATGCGGCATTTAACACGCTTCCAGTATTTTTAGTGAAGAAGAAGCAAAAAAAAAAAAGCTCTCAAATACATTTCACAATTATTTATATGGGCTCTTGTGATTATTTAAGATGCGATCCCAAAGGACTTGGTTAAGAAAAGAAATCTCTTAAGTAACATTAACTGCTGTTGACAGTTTATGAACATAACATTATCATGCACATAAACGTATGCACTGTAAATGACATTTCAAGTTAGTTGCACAATTCTGTTAGGGCGTTAATCTCCAGGTAGCACATAACTCATATGTTTCATAAAGTATTGATTTAAGTTCGATCCATTTATTGTACAATCACATTAAATATAATGAGTATGGTATCTCAAGGAAAAAGTTTGTGGCGTTTTTCTATTCCGGTCACCATACGATTCTATGTTTCTTAATTCTCGTCGAAGGTAATTGCGTTTCGAAGTGGATAACGCGCTTTGCAGGTTTGTGAAAATCTGCTGCACTTCAACAAAAGTAAAAAAACCAACCTCGCCCCATTCTAACAATCTTGGATAATGTCGGTGGAGTTTCTCAAAAAATTTCGAGATGCATTTTATCTTAAGACATAACACACATAAGAAGAAGGAACACACATAAAGAAGAGTGCAAGCCCCCAAAAAAAAAATTTATTTAATTATTTTGTTATACACAGCCCTATTAGGTACTAAGGTCCCCTACGCTCTATGCGAGCCTAGTCTGAAAAAAAATACAAATAAATAAATACTATTAGAGCAAAAAAACAAGAAGGTCGGATATTTGGATATTCCTGGTGAGGAACTAGATCCGGTTATTTTTAGGGGAATAATTGCGGGCAATAAAAAGTAAACAGTCATGCATGACTGTTTGCGTACGCAGGAGATGATGGCTTACAATGGCTGAAGTTTCACAAATGATGGAAAATCATTGACTGACGTCACGTAAGGGAATGCTACGTGGGAAATTGGGCGCTATGAGAGTCATCCTGGTCAGACTACTAATCTCACTATTGATGTAAATAAAATTGATGCAAAGCGTTCAGCATCGACCAATAGGAAAAGGATAGGAAATACTGCCAGACACTGCCTGATTCACATATTTAATAATTTGGCAGAATTTGGGAGAATTTGCATAGCCCGGATCTTGTCACGTCCGATTGTCGTTTGTATCGCTCGTTGCAGAACACGCTTACTGGATGTAAAACTGACTTCAAAAGTGATTGTGAAAATCACTTGATTCCGTTTCTTCATGCAGATATTATAGGTGTAAGAAACTCTTCCGTGACGGCATAATTGCTTTTTCAGAAAAATGGCGAAAGTTTCAATCAAAACGTACGCATGTACTTGGTCCAACAAAGTTCACTTACAATAAAATGAAAAAGAAAAATAAATGAATTTGAATTTATTAAAAAAACGCTACGAACTTTTTACTTGGCGAACAATCCTGCACACTGAACAACAAATAATAATTTAAAGCCGCTTTAAATCGAACTGAAGACGTCCATTATAGAGACCAATCCAACTTCTTTGCAAAATTCATTAAAAGAAGACGTAAAGTATATTGAAAAAGAGATCGATATTCTTTTCCATTTATTCTCAGCGAACTTTTCTTTGTCATTTGTTTTTAAATGGTTTCGATTTGGAAAATTCTGATGGGTGGGATGAAAGCAAAGGTAAAAGCCTCTTTGATAGAATACTCTTATGATCGTGTAAATGTTCGATAGCTAGATAAGTGCGTAGAAAGAAAGTTGATAAACTTAAGTGCACTTAGTTGAGTATCTTCTGCTTGTTTTCAAGGGCTGGAAACGTATTGCAAAGTTTACTTATCTTACAAATACAGCTGCAGATACTACTGTGTGGTCGTTTGGGAGAAAAAGCTCATTAGCTACACTTGCAAGGGAAAATTGCCATCTATCCAAAGGAAAGTTGACCTTATTCCTTAACCGATTTAAAATATCTACTTGGAATTGTCAAATTTCATTGAACACAAATTTTTTTTGATTTTTACATTTGAGAAAAATCATGAACGCACTTAATGAATTTCATCTCTCAACACACTTTACATACTATTGATGCATTTGCTTTGAGAAATTGTGCGAATGCAATACCTCTCAAATGGGCAGCCATTGGAGACGATCATTATAGATCGTTTACTACCTAAGGCATCGGTCAATAAAAAAAAAGTTAATCAAGCATTGCTTTAATAAAAACCATATAGCAAACCAAAGCTTTTCAGTTACGGAATCCTACTACGTTTGCAAGTTCTCGAAGAAATTGTGTCTAGGTAATGGTTTGCCTATCTATATAAAAGAAAACTCTCTACTATAAAAATTTATCCCAAAAATATAATATTTTTGAATTTGTCAGTGAAATAACTATGAGAAGAATACTATATACTATAACTAGAATTATTTCCGTTTTTTTTTTAATCAAAACCAGAGCAGTGTGTGAAATGCATACATGAAATATGATCAAGCTTATATTGCAATTAAATGAGAGCTGGAAGCGGATTATTAAATGTATTTAATAATGAATGGCTAGTGTGTAAGGAAGTCGAAGTCAATGATAAGCTGAGATGCAAAGATGATCTCGCGCTCATTATTTGTATTTCCGATTTGCAAAGTGTCCAACAGTAGTGGGCATATTCGATTGTGTCATATATGTCATAATTTGTTTATTATTCGAGTAAAATATATGTTTGCACTTTCACAATGTATGTACGGAGCGAAAAGATTGGCCCTTGTTACGCTTGGAATGAATTATATGGCAAGCGAGGCAGCAGTGGAATAGAATCAATTTTGTTTGATTTTCTCTAATCATTGCCTGTAACTGTGACAGATGTTGCATTGTTCTGTGAGACGTGTGATGGTCGGTATAAAAATCAGCATATAGCAATCATTTTGATCTATCCTTAATAAAATTTAAGTGGAGCTTAAATCTTCTCACATGGAATGTGACTCTACGCATTATGCGGTAGAATCGAAAAAAAAAACAACTACTTTTTTACCGGCTGGTTGAACTCGGATTTTTCAATCTGCTAATTCTACTTAAAGAAAAAAACAAATTGAAATCAAATGTGAATATCAAACACAGCTCGTACGCATTTCCAAAATCATTAAGAATTAGCGGCCATTGGTATCAAGAATCGAAAGAAAAGTGAGTTTAGGGAAATAGTATCATGGGTAAGGTGTTGTAAATTCGAAGAAAGCACCTCTGGAACATTATTTTACAGATCCGACCATTCATGTGACTAGCTCTTGAGCTTAAGTCATACTTTAATCCTATGCTTTTTCCGCCAACAAAAAACGCTGACATTTCAAAGCTCTGTGTTGCTGATCTAAGAAGGTATCCCATGGTTTAAAAGCTCACCCATTAAAGACAATTCAAAATGCCAAAAACGCTTACCAAAGCTATCTAATGATGACAGGAAAGTAAAAGAAAATTAAAATATTTCTCTTTTTAAGAAATGAATGCCGATTAAAATGCTCTTTTTTACTGCGTTAAGTATTTTCGAAGAAAAATTCACTAAGTATTTCTTCTGTACCTTTTTGAGAACTATTGCATTTCAGATTAATATATAAGCTTTAAGGGAATAAGGTAAGCGGTAAGGAAATATATTTTTGTTGATTTTTTACGAAAAATCACATCCATAAGAAAGAACATAGAATTTTACGACAGAGCAGTAATTAAAAGTTTATTATCTTCAAATACTTGAAAACGTCCTCAATGAGTTTTTCTGTCAACTGACAACATATCAGCAAACGGAAAGGATTACATTTCTCTTGTCATCATTGTTTATCATCGGCTAGGCAGCGCACCAATGGCCCGATAATCGCTGGTTTTGCATTGAAACTTTAAATATATTGATAGCAGGCATCCAAAGCACGGGTGACTTTTATACTCATGTCGCATATGAGCTTGACCTGCTTGTAGTAATCGAATATACGCCCATGAGAGAAGAAACGGCCATAACTTTCTAAGTTTATCTAGTCATCTGTCTGTCTGTCTGTCTGCATTCTTGTGTGTAACAACCATAACGGTCCCAAAAGTTTTCATGTACATCTGAAATTTGACATATGTTGCGTAGTCTTAATTGAATCTGATCATGAATTTTATCTTAAACTCCATAGTATTTTAATCGAAAATTTGGACGAGTAAAGTTGTTAAAAGCTGTAGTGCAGGAATTGACACGAATCGATGAATCGTCTTTAAACATGCGCATATTGTATGACATATAAGAGGCATTCAGCCAAAACTTCTAATATTTCTCTTAAAGGTCTTTTAGAGAAAACTTCCGAACGATCTTCTGATCTGCTTACAATTAACAACACGATTTACAATTCTTTTTGTGTTAATTGTACCCTATTGTACTTGCGGCACAGGATATATTGAGTTTGTGCCAATGTATGTAACACTCAGAAGCACTTAAGATAGACCCACCTTTTATTACACCGGTCGATTTGAGACTATCTGTCCCTCTGTCCTTCCTATGTCTCTTACCATGAAATTTGGTGCACTGATCTGTTTTGACTTAAGGAGAAACGCCACTGAAAATCGGATTGGATCGGTCTACTTTTTGATCACTCCCTACATAACGCCCTATTTTGAAAAGTCTTTAAAAATTACAATTCTCAAAATTTCTCGACAAAAGTGGCTAAGTAATAGTATTTGGACATTCTACATGGATATGAAAACTTTAGACCGGCTGGGGCAATTTTTAAACCCCCTCGCATATATTCAAGTTTCAATGTTTCATAATCAAAATCGGATCATAATAGTAATTTAAGATGTTATTATGATTATTATTATCATTATTATTATCATTATTATTATTAGTATTATTATAAATTTAGCCCGAGACTAAATTCTAAGGTTAAAGTGTTAAAGCACTAGCATCTAAGGCTTTCGGATTTATTAAAACCTCTATCCCACTTGAGATTTAAATGCTCCACCATTGAGTAGCTAGTCGAGATCCTTGCCTACTCGGCCACTCGGGCGGATAATTTAAGATAGAAATTATGGACTTGTACGAAAATTTTTATTTTTTAGGTCAGATATTTTATGATAAACATTGATCCATAATAGTAGTTTAATATACAAATTAACTCGGCTGAATTTTGAACCTCTTGAGCATAACGGTCCTTACGGAAAATAAGCCTTTATTTGCAAAGATGTCTAATTTTTAACACGCAGTTCCATAATAATAAGTCCATATAAAGGTAGGGTATCATTTTTGTGTTCTATGATAAAAATACTAAGAATTGTATTAGAGAATGTGGTGTAAGGTATTGACCAATCGGCCTACCCCGACTATAATGTGTTCTGTAACGAAAATACTAAGAATTGTATTAGAGAATGTGGTGTAAGGTATTGACTAGTCGGCCTACCCCGACTATAATGTGTTCTATAACGAAAATACTAAGAATTGTACTAGAGAATGTGGTGTAAGGTATTGACTAGTCGGCCTATCCCGACTATAATGTGTTCTATAACGAAAATACTAAGAATTGTATTAGAGAATGTGGTGTAAGGTATTGACTAGTCGACCTAGCCCGGCTATAATGTTTTCATTTGTTTGGCCTAAAGATTATTAATGGTTGGTCTTAAGAGGAATTTAACTCTCTCGCTTGCTTTTAGTTATGGGCCTTAAGGTATTTGTGTCGTGTAGGTGAATTTTTCGCTCACTACGCACTATTAATATTTTATAGTCATACAGTTTAAAACACCTCCAGAATCCTTAAAACGAATTCGCTTTAATTTGAAATTAATATAAAAACAAAATTGGGAATTATTCAGCTGTCGTTACTTGAAATATTTTTAAAAATGAAAAATTCCTACTCACAAAAAATGAGCTAAAAAAATCCTACATTCATTATATTATAAATGATTAATAATTAATGCGGCAAAAGTGTGTGAGTGCGTCTGGGTCGAGTTCAATATCAAAGAACTGCCAAGTTCAATGTTTGATGGTCTGGCATTCCTACGAATTTGAAAACAAATAACATTTTTGTCTGATTTGTGTTGAAATTTGTATGAAAAAAAAAAAAAAAAAAGACGCCCACTTATCGTTCGAAATCTGTAGCTAATTAATCATTATTTTTTTTTTTCCTTTTTTTTTTGCTGTTGCTATATAGAGTTTTGCATTAAATGCAAAACATATGTGGGTAAAGTTTTATTATATATATTAAGTCTCATGCCAGTTTTTTCTTACCTACATATGACTTGGTATTCGTTTCTAAGGCTTTCGAGTTTTGCAACAAATTTGTTTGATATTTTATAAAATATTTCATAAAAAACTTTACAAAAAACAAATAGGATAACTACACTACATAAGCATTACTTCATACACAAACTATGAGGTAATATACGCGAGAGTCATAATAAGTTCTCCGCGTGATAGGGAAGAAATAATTTTTTTCACTTAAAATCGTATATATTTTTCCATATCTTTCACGATCATTCCGCCATTCGTAGCTTCAACTTTTCTGGTTAGCGGCTATGTCGACTGCTTTTTTATTTTTCAATTACAAAGAGCTAGAAGTCTACTCCCATATAAAATTTTTTAAATATGAATGAATGACTTGAATGAATGACGTGATAGGGAAGAAATATTTTTTTTCCCTTAAAGTCATATATATTTTTCGGTATCTTCCACGATCGATCCGCCATTCGTCGATTCAACCTTTCAGGTTAGCGGCTATGCCAACTGCTCTTTCAATTCATCTACAAAGACCCAGAACAAATTGTGCCTTTCTTTACAATGTATTTTTTGATTTTTTTAAAATTTACTTAGTTTACACTTTTTGCTGGCGGCTTCTTAAAGATTTGAAAATTTTGCTGCGAACTTAGGACTTCGTCTTAAATGTTTATATCATCATACATTACTTATAGTCAAGTTGTATGTTATACCATAAAGGACCTGAGATAGATTCACTTTTCATTATACCCATTACTCTTAAGCCGATTATTTATTAAATCAATTTAAGTCTGCGATTAGTCTGTTTATCAGAGTTCTGTTCGTATATTTCCACATTCAATATATAGGATGAGTCGTAATTTTTGAGATGTTTTGACCGATTTTGGCAAATTTTCTTCCCATCTTGGAGTATTTTAACATATTATGTAAATGTGGATTAGGTGGAACAAGTAGGGCTACATGTAAACAGAACATCAAACAGTTGGAATTTTATAATAGAACTTAGTTGAAGAAAGGGGTTTGATTAATAAATTTGTTGTGATAATTTTCGACTATATATACATAGGTATATTTTTTTTGATCCCGCCTTGTGTAAGAGTTTTTATTGAAAGCAAACTTTTATAGGATGACAAGATCTAATTTTTAATAGTTTATAACGAAAATAGCTGAGGTACAATAGGATTTTTCACAAACACATTATTCTTACAAAATTTAGACGTTTTAGTTTATCAGGTCCGCTTTCGTGTGAGCGCTACTCTCATAGGTAAACATTTGCATAGTTTCATGTGCTATTTGAAAACGGAAATGAAAACAGTACTGGTTTAGGCGATATAGTCTAAGGCATTTAATAGCCGGCTTACCACGACCGGGGACTTGTGGTACAGAAAGACTTAAGATAGACCTACCTTTTATTATACCAATCAATTTAGAATCGTAATATGAATTGACCTAAGCCTGTCTATCCGTCTGATATCTGGCCATGTAAATTTATGTTCGAGCTCTAGGTCGCGCATTTTTAAGATATTGTGGTGAAATTTGGTAGAATGATGTGTTTCGACCCAAGGACGAACGCCATTGAAAATGGTTCGGATTGGTCCAATTTTTGAACCATGCGCCCCATATAATGCCCCATTCTGAAAAGGCGTTATGTGGAAAATAATTGCAATTTTCAAAACTTGGACCGTGTAGGCCTATTTTTGGATCCTGCCCTATTGCACTACATTAGGTTGCATTTTGGCTCCGCTTCCCCATAAATAGGGACTTGAAAAATATGCCTTCATATAGAAACAAGATATAATTTGTGTGTTCTATAATAAAATTAAGAATTGTGTTAGGCAATGTGGTGAAAGGTATTTAATTGTCGGCCTTGCCCGACTATAATGTTTTTACGTTTTTGTTTTTAATTTCTACAACAATTATTAATACGAGATGGAGGTACAATAATTTTGATTGTTGATCAACGACCCATGTTGCACTTGGAATTACGGATTAAAAAATTTTAAGAAATGTCTACACTTTCAACTATTTCATGATACAAAGTCTTTCTAAACGGTACAGTTTTTTTTCGTAGCATTTCGTCAAATTGAGACAAAATGCAAACAAAAACAATCAACTGGCCCTAGCAGATATTGATTTGAAATTTGCTTCAAGTACATATGAAAATTGTGCAGCATAACAAGAGTCCAAGTTTCTCATATATATAGAGCATATCTATGTTCTTATTTGTTTTTATTGTAGTTTAATTTGCTTTATTTTTACCTTCTGCGTTAATACATCTTTCTATACAAATCGCTTTACCAAAGAGACCAAAAAAAAAAAATGAATGATATTTGTGATGATGAAGTGATGAATGATAACAACCGCATGTGAATTCGTAGCACGCAATGTAATTATGATCCCACTGTCAGAGTATTTGGCACAATTTGACATAGAGTTATATACACAGTTATGATGTTGGGTTACAACAGCGGAGAGTCGTGTTTACTTTTTTCGAGTTCATTCTCGACCATTTCAAGGTGCACGTCTGTGCTTATAGATAGACATGATGGTGGTAAGTTGTTTTTTCTTTGTTTGTTTTCTTCTTTTTTTTTATTTTTTTTTTTTTGTATTTTTATTTTTCATTTTATGCTTTTGTTGTTTGTTGCTGTTGACTTTAATTATGCAGGAACTCTTATAATCATTGATTGCTTGAACAATGAAGTGCGCAGTGTGTAGTTTTTGTATGCTTTTTTCAAATTTCCTGCTCTATTTGTTTATTATTAATATTGTCTGAGACGATGATAGGCTAAGTTTCTCTTTGTGTTTGTAACACCAACAGCGTCTCTTTGCTTATTTAAAAATTTTCGAAAAAATATTTGCTTTTGCTTGATTCACTCGCATCTATCAATATTCCCTTTCACTAGCTTACATGGATATGGAGATGCAACATACCATTTACTGGTCCATTAGTGAAAGATAATTGCATATGTATTCGATAATCTACATGAATGACTTAATAATTTTTGGTACAATTTGTCATCATTCGTACAGAGCCAAAAATGCTACCTATTTGTCCAGGATTTTCTCATAAAAAATTCAAAGGTAGCACTTAAAGCCTTAGAGCAAAGTCCCTAAGGTTGGAAAGTCATCATTTTAGAAGAACGAGAAAACTTGTATTCTATTCATACTGACGCACTTCTTGCAAACTTCAACGAAGGTTTCCCTACGTTTGCCGTTCATCTGGTAAATATCGTGCTGAATATAGTCTAAAACTTATTGACTATATCCTTATGTATGTATATCTTGTATAAATCATTTATAAAATTGATGTAAAATCAGTCGCAATCGCGGACAAAAAAAAAAAAAAAAAAAAAAATGAAAATGAAAAGTTTGAAAACAATTGTCTTTGGTTTCTGGATCTGAATCATATCAAATTAATAAAATAATATAAAGCGTTATTCACATGCTCAAGTCTTAAATGATGAGTACGCAAAATTCGTCTTAGGTCGATTAAACATAATTCTTCACTTCGCTGTAAATTACCCTAATTATTACCTATTATCAGCGTAATGTAATTTATGTATTTTACAGTTAAATTATAGGTTTTTATTACCGTCAGTTTTCAGGTCATTATTTCTGTGTACGGAATTATAATGAATTTTGTACATTTTTATGAAATAATTGGTAAATATATTCATCACAATTTGTTCATTGAAATGAATTATGAATAATATTGTGTTCTGTTTCGTTTTACTTATTTTTATTTCGTTTTTACTTTTTTTTTTTTTTTTTTTTTTTCAGTTTTTAAGTCCAATATATACGCTATACATATGTGTGTTTTTCTATTCCGCTGCGGTGGGCAATACTTTCAATACGATTGGCGTGGGACTGCAGCTATAACGAACATTCGATTGTTTAAGACACTGCTCAAGCTACGGCTACATCCTATCCCTCTGTATCCTGTTTTTTTTTTTCGCAAACAAGATCGTCCTTATTGCAAACGTCCCCTGAGTGATTGGTCTAAGAAACAAAAAGTAAATTTAGTTTTGAAAAGAATTTAGCTATGCCTGTCTACGAAAATTCAAGATTTAAAAACTTTAATATATTGAGGTCCATATTGAAACGGAAAAAATCGATGAAAAAGCAGAGATAAATCTTCAAGGATCAAGGGCTCCATTTGTTTTGTTCTAGTTACTTTAGTCGTTCGTCTCGAATGCCATTTAAGTTATTGTCGGAGTACGTTCACTTTGTGAAAATTAGAGTGTGAAATTAGCATGTGTGGGCGGAGGACTCCAAACTTTGCTTGCAGGCCCTCGACCGTATCCAGCGAAAGGCTTAGGCGCTCATGGGTGTTCAGAATTCTAAATATCCTTGCACATTGGCGTAATGTGGGCTGTGTTGCGCTTATGTGCAGACACATTCAGGGCAAGTGTTCTACGGACATGAAAGAGATATGGCTAGCAACTAAATCCTTCAACAGGACTATATGTCTTTCTCAGCGTTTTCACTCACTCGCCTTGGAGTTACTCGCATAACGCACAACACACTACCGGTCTGGTCGTTCCTATCGTACCTGATAACTACGTTTTCAAGTCGCACATTTGCAAACTACTGTTGACTTCCTTCACTCCACTCTGTCCACTCCACAATGTATAAAGAATTTTGAATAAGTAAACATTTGCTCAGTAAATTTGTAATGGGTATTGAAAAATTCGTCTTAAACCGAATGTGTTTATTTTGCACATGTTTTGTATACGTTCGACGGCACCAGCTGAACGCACTCATTTTGGTTTAACATTTGTTTTGTCCTTTTTTTTTTTTTTTTTTTTACTGCTTTGGAAACAAATTAAATGATTTTCTCCAAAAAGCACGCTTTACACACAAGTTCAATATATCTTAAAAACTTAATATATATATATATGTATATGGGTGTGTTTGCATGTGTATTTCATTGCCATTGTAGAGGCGTGACCAAGTATTTCCTTTAGTTTGCATTTCTCAACCTTTATGTATGTTTAACACCAAACAAATTACTGGCTTTTCAAGAATGACATGCGTGTTAATTATTGCTGTTGATTAAACGAGAAAAAGAGCCGCCATAAAAATGCACAAAGCAAATAAATTACGATTTCTGGTGATTTTGTTAACAGAGACAAAGTTAGAAATTTAAAAAAAAATCACTAAAAATAATGACTAAATAAATGAAAAAAACAAAAACCAAAAAAGAAAACGAAAACGAAAAAAAAAAAAAAAATTACCATACAGGTTATACACATATATAGCAATATTTTTTTTTTTTTTTTTTTACGAAACTTTTTCTAATTTAAGTTAAAACGAAATCACTCCACTTTGAATAGTAATTTGTTTCAAAAATAAAAAAAAAAAAATAAAAAAAGGAAGGTGTTATGACTCGGAAAACAATTTTAAAATTTTTATTATTTAAATTATTTCGAACATAAAGAAAAAAAAAAAGGAAAATTGAAATTGTAGTCAATCGGTTGAAAAAAAGAAAATTTTCAACTTCGAAGCGCTCACCTCTTAACGTATAAAATACAAATTATTGGGGGGGATTGGAGAAACCGCTGCACATTATGTTAACTTGCGCTGGGTGATAATTCAAACCGAGTTAACACGTTCTGCCGATAGAATAGTGCCCCTAAACATATGAGTTTTGATTATAAATTTCTTGAATTACAAGAAAGAAGTTTCAGGACGGGATTTCGAGTCCCTGGAACAACCAATAAACGCCATAGCGACCTAATCACTTTTAAAGTAATGTAAATGTGTCAGCCTTTGATAATCGTAACTAAACATGCACTATATTTTCTATAGAGCTAGCGAAGGTGGAGCGGACTATGCGGCTGTTATTCTGTAGCGTTATTTAAATTTTCATTTTATTATTATTTTATTGCATTGTTTATGTTTTTTATTTTACTATTATTTCATTCGGTTCCTTGTTGTCTGCTCTTTAACCGTTAAAGTAAAAGTTCCTCTCACTTACTTGGCAACCTAAGGCTTTGTAGGCCGACTGTATAGGACTGACTAAATAAATAATTATTGAAAATAATAAGCAATATCTTAACTTAGAGAAGAAAAAAAAGAGGAAAATTTATTTGGTTAATGCAATGTTGGTCTCTGCTGCTGGTGCTGTATCAAAGAAATGAAAAATTTAGGTTTGATACTCTTTCTCTTTTTGTAGTTTCTGGAAATTTGAACGTTGACCACACGATCAACTCTTTATAAAATTGATGTCCTAGTTGTCTTTCTAAGTAAGGAAAGAAAATAACAAAGAAAGCCGAAAGTTATCGCAAAAAATTTCATTAAAACAAATAAGAACATTATAGTCGGGCAAGGCCGACAATTAAATACCTTTCACCACATTGCCTAACACAATTCTTATTTTTATTATTGAACACATAAATTATATCTTGTTTCTATATAAAGGCATATTTTTCAAGTCCCTATTTATGGGGAAGCGGAGCCAAAATGCAACCTAATGTAGTGCAATAGGCGTACACGGTCCAAGTTTTGAAAATTGCAATTTTTTTCCACATAACGCCTTTTCAGAATGGGACATTATATGGGGCGTATGGTTGAAAAATTGGACCAATCCGAACCATTTTCAATGGCGTTCGTCCTTGGGTCGAAACACATAATTACATCAAACTTCAGCAAAGTATCCCAAAAATGCCCGACCTATAGCTTGAACATAAATTTACATGGACAGACAATAGACGGACAGAGGGACAGTCAGGTTTAAATCAATTCAGATTATGATTCTGATTCGATCGGTATAATAAAAGTTGGCTCTATGTTAAGCCCTTCTGTGTGTTACATACGTCCGCACTAACCTAATATACCGTGTATCATAACTAGTGTAGGGCATAATGTAAAGCAAATCATCAGGAATTTATTTATTTATTATTTGTTGTTATAGACGTTTGAATTGTATTTGAACTCCTTCACAATTTCACTATGAAAAATGCGTGAACTGGATGTTCTTATTTTTTCCTACGATCATAGGATGGCGTCTAACAGCTCTAATAGTGAACGAGACCTTTTCATGCGAACGTAAATCATTTCTTGGACTTGTAAAAAATCAAAAACTTAAAAACGTTTTTTTCCGAAGGAGAGGATTATATTTTCGCTTGAGTGAAAAGCAAGGCTAGATGTGTTAGAAACCATTCGTCTGATGAATTTCCCAAAGTTGACCTCTCATGTTCGAAAATGCTGAGAACGGTTTTTGTGAATAATAAATAATGGATGGGAAATGTCTACAGTGTTTCCCGCAAAACTTCTTTCTTTTTTAATTATTTAATAGTACGTCGCATGGTCCTGGTGATAGGTCGACATCAATTCATTGCTCAGAATGCACAATTGAAAAAGTTTTCTTCGCATCTTGCCTCGCCGTCATGTCTTAATGCATTTGCCGTAATTGTGGCGTAAGTTTTAGCCTATGACTCGATATTGAAGTCAATTTTAAAATTTGTATTCATTTTGCGTGGGGTTTCTTCAAAGAGTAAGATAAGGGCAAAAATGTAATCTGGTCGTTTCGTCGTTCTTCGAAAAAGTTCAAAAAAAAAAAATTCGAAAAATTGTAAGAGAGTTACTTTTCATAAGGCAGTTGCACCTATTAACTGCCCATTAATTAAACTGTAAACCGCAATACGAGTTATTCCGATAACTTAAACATGAACTGAAGTTGTTCTCGATTGGTAATCATAGGTCATAACCATTCATGGACAATTTGAAAACATCTTTGAATAAAATCTACTTGTGTAATAATGTTTGTGTGAAAAATCAAAATTTTAACCTTGAAATTGTTAAAGTACTTGAACTATTGCCTGAACATATTTAAACACGCAATCGAAACATGAATCGAAATTTTTTGTAATAACAATTCTTATGAACAAATTAAAAAGCTGTACACACACGTGGGCGTATCTTGCATTTGAAACAATTTGATATAAGTATAGTGTAAGAAAATCGCATGCATTCCTGTTTTTTGATAAATGGCCCAAGTTTTTGATTAATATTTGTGGCAAATATTCACCTATCGATAACCGCTACAGACAGTACGCTACTCACGAAGCTATGATGAAATTTATGGTATTTTCTTAAAATTATTTCGACTTGTCCGACTACTGCAGGCAGGCTAAATTAGACTCATTGTATATCACATAAAAAGGACAGACAGATAGCTAGCAGATAGAAAAACTTATAGACTTCCTTCCATCCTGTGATGATGTACACAAGAACATGGTAATATCTTTAAATCAAACCTTCTTTTGTAGACATCACCGGAGAATGAGGGATGCTTGAGAATCGATTGAATCGATTTAACCATCCATCTGTGTGTCTGTCCGTTTGAATAATGCCTGTTATAAACATTCTCTTGCCCGCCAAAATAAAGCTATCGAATTCAAATTTGCCGGAAACATTGGAAATTCTTGCACGCAGGTCGGTATTGAAAACGAGCCAAATCGGTCAGAGGACACGACTGCAGTACACACGTAAACTGAGAGCACCTCGATTTTTCAAAATAAATAGAAAATTGATTTTTTGCTCATTACGGATAAATCTACAAAAATTTGGGAAATGGAAAGAATTGACCGCGTCTACCCAATATTAGGGCGTATCGTAATTTCATTTTTTTTTTCAATATCTTTATAGGGCGCAGAAACAAGCTTCAAAAACCCCCACAAAGTATTTAATTTCTTGGCCAATTTCAAATTCTAAACATATGCGTCCGTTCGTCTGTCCATCTGTTTATCAGCGCACATTCTCCCATGAGCAAAAATGAAGATTGCGCCTACAAACTTGCAAAAAGATTTGCCCAAATGCCCCAAACTTTCGCGAGAATACGCTTGCAACGACCACTCGTCTAAATAATAAAAATTTTAAAGACTTTTGCGCGCTCTTTCTCTCGCTCCTCTCTCTCTCCCTCTCTCTCTGTTTCTCGTTGCATATAAGCTGCAACAGATACACGATATAAATTTTGACAAAGTTAGTCTACAAAAACAGGATAACGGTCATGGGTACATATAACGTAATTTTCTTAGTTGTTTTTGTTTTATTTGTAAATTGACTGACACCCACGGGGCTCGGCTTTTAGCGGTAAAGTTTCGAAATTTTTGATAAATTGTTCCTTCTATTATATAAACACTTGCTTAGGCACCGCAATAAGTTTTCAATGAAACCAAAAATAGCTTTGCCATCATCGATTCAATATATCTATATATGTGTATATAGTATTAAATATGTTTTCGTATGTTTGTGGTCAAACACAAATAATTGAAATAACCTCTTGAAGAGAACGGAATAATTTATTGACCTTTTTATTGTTTAAATTTAAAAGCTTTTTTTTGTTTGTTTGTTCATGTTTCTTACTTCAATACGTAGCGAGATAAGTATAAAAATTTTCAAAAGTGTCTTACGTCGTCATTATAACAATACCACAGATTTCGAAAGTTCAATTCAATTTTGTATGAAAATAAGAAATACGAGGATTCCCAAAAATAAATCACTTCAGGTTCTGCGGATACAAACGTAAAGTAAAATAGAAATTTTCAGTTTTCTGTGACGATTCATAAAAGGTATACCATATCGACATATATGCAGCAAAGTGGGCGTATCCCATCAAAAAAAAGAAGAAGAATATATACTGCGTTGAATCAGTAAAAATCGGTGTATGTCATATAACGTATGAAGATATCTGAATTCTTATGGACAAGAGTGCCGGGTATCTAGTATTAAGCGAAGCTTTGCTGGCGTTCCTTTAGCAAGTCTTTAGTATTAAAATTCGACTAAAAGTCTCGATCTTTAGGACATAACGCTCCTCTTTACAATATTGTCTAAGACTTCGTAATACGCTTACAGATTGTTAACTCAGAAACCTAACCTAATTGAACTAATATCAGAGACGAGATGCATCTGCTATCATAGCTAAATCTAACACGTATTACAATTAGATTAGATGGGCATGAAGTGAAGTGTTGTGTAAGCGTTGAAAGACAATTGTCTAAGAGGCTTGACTCTAAAGAAACTCTTCTAGAAAGATTTCAATTCACAATAGATAGAATAGAAGGAAGGCCCAGAGCCGAATGCTGCAAAACTTAAACTGAACACAAAATAGTTGAGCAAAACGAATATATTACTGAAAAATACATTTGAGTGATAGAATTTCCAAGTCGCGTTATTTCAATCAACATTCAGTTGTTCTGCCCACATTGAAAACTGTTATAATCGATAATTGGATAACCAATCTTTACACATACAATGCAATCAAATGAGCGGGAATAATTGCGTTTATAGAATTCATTCATCCATATATAGTTTATTGATATTGATTTCTTTCTGGTTTTTCGAAAATCTAATATAAATAAGTTTTTGTGCGTCGTTCCTCCTGCTCCTCACTTTCATTTTCTTTTTTGTCTTTAAACCGTTCGCTACCAGGATCTCCTGGGGGAAACATCCAACATAGCCTATGATTTTTATTGTGCTTATGTGACATCAACTGAAATAAAGTATACGTATGTATGCGAGTGTTTAGAGCATTCTTCCAACTTTTCTCTCTTTTGATGCTGTCCTAGATAAGGCATTGCCTAGACAAAGCCGCCGATTATAAGTATTAGTTGATATGTAATCTTAAACACAGTCGTATATACACACCAATGATGATCAACGCTCTACTCACGTCGACAACGTCTTAATGACTTTAAGTCCTGATTGGCGCTATTTAGGCGAGATAAAACGGATTGTTCATGCGTTATGCGACAATGGATGATATACGGACTCATCACTATACGCCCGGGTCAAGTCGGCAGTCTGTCCAATGGACAGCAATTGGTGAAAATCGTTCCAAACCACCGAAAACGTAGTGTCATTAGCAACATTGTAACTTGTAAACTAATTGCCAGTTTGTTATGAAATTAAAACACGTACCGTTCGAAGGTTGATGCTATCCAGAAATTGTATTTGTCTGTCAGCAGCGTGGATATATATATTTGCGTGTCAGACCGGAGACTTATTGAGTGATGTGTTTAAAGTTGTAATTAAAATAATTTAACTGACCTTACCCGAAACTATATTGACATGCAGCCCATTATTCACAAGTTCATAAAAAAAATTGCTTTGATTCTACTGAAGTCCCATAATTAACATTCACGATCACCGTATGATTTTCACATTTTCCTGAATTTTTCTAACTTCTTCTAACTAACACTTTACATTACATGTTACCAACAGCTTTTCAAGCCATTCAAATACAAACACTTAAATATCTCCATACAAGGTAAAACAAACTTACATGACTCTCGAAGAAAACTAAGTTTAATTTTTGATCTAATCTTTTGCGATCCTAAAGAGGATAGAGAGAGAGAGAGGGAGAATGGGCTGACTCTGTTAACCTGGTAGCATATATATTTGAAGTTTGAGAAACAGACAGACATATCCTTCCGATGTGGAATTTCGCTGTTTGGAAATGGACAGACAAATCCTTCAATGAAGACATGATAGTCTGTGCTAAAATGTTTCGCGGGCATACGTGTTAGAGGTAATTTTTAAATCTTGCTTATCATCGGAAAGTTGCAGCGAAAATTATTGCATTTCTTATAGTAGGCCATAGAAAAGCGAAGGTAAGTTGAGCGCTCTTCGACGAAACAAAAAAGTTGATTAATGCAACAATGACACATATCGTTGACGGAGAAAGTGAATGTGGAATTTTTTTCTTTCTTTGATTCCATGCTTCGGATCCATGAGTGAAAAGAAATACAAAGAAATTGCAGAGGATAGCAACGTAAAGAGAGGGAGCACGTCTCAAGAAAGGCCGGTGCAGTCTCTTCGTGAAAGACTATACGTAATCGATCACCTTACTAGAAAGTAGCCCGGCTACCTTAGAGATATCGAATCCATTCGAAATATAGCAAAAATTAAAATTAAATGTAAAAAGTAAATAAGAAATTTCGAAGGTTTTCTTTCAAGTATGAAATTTTATATAATGAGATCTAATTAGTAAAAATGTTTGCTTTTTTATGTAAAAAAAAAAAGTGCATGAAGAAGTGAATTTTTTTCAAAGAAGTTTTTTAAAATCTGAATAAAGTTACCGTTGTTTGTATTCTTTATAGGACAAAAAAAAAAAAAAAAAAAAAGAAATAGTTTCATAAAATTGCATATTTTTACTTGATTTCTTCTGATTCCATATCTTCCGTAAAAATCCACAATCAAATCACAATGACTATGCTTGTGAAATGAAAACAAAATCTTTATTAAAATCCAACAGAGAATTCGAACGCATTCATATAAAGCTTTTGTTTAGCTCCTTTTTTTTTTTTTCTTTTTTATTTTTTTTT
>CCAG010006846.1:0-54317 GCA_001077435.1 Glossina morsitans morsitans | reverse complement strand
GCTTATTGTGGTTCTACGTTTCTATATTTTGCATATGCTTTGGGTGTTTTTAAGATATCATATGTGTATATAAATGCTTGCAGAAGAAAAAAAAAAAAAAAAGAAGAAAAGAAGTTAATGAACCCTTTAGTGTCGCCTGTGGTTAAACGTTTTCATTGTGTGTTTTATGCCATAGGTGTACATATGTATTTGTATTATATATAGTTATTATATTTGCTATTTGGTTTGTTGGTTTTAACAACTCATAATATATATATATATATATATATATATATATACATATCATATATATGTATACATATTTATGCATATATTTTCACATATTTTTGTATACTTTTATTTATATATATATATATATATATATATGTATATTTATATTTATATTTATATATATCTATATATATGTTTGCAAAATACCCAAATAAGTTTTACCTGCACGCTCGTGATTTATGGTTTATACGTATGCATACATACATAAATAAATATGCTCATGCACATATATAGATAAATAAATACATACACACACACATCTATATATATATATATATATATATATATATACATACATAAAAAAATATTCATCTTTGCTTCAGTTTCTTGAGTGCTTAAATGTATTTTTTATGTTTGCTTGCATTTGTGTATTTATATGGACATGTATGTGTGTGTGTGTGTGTGCCAGTGAGTGAATCTATTTGTTGTTTTTTTTTTTCATTTTTTTTAATATTTACTTACTTTTTATTATTGTCTATATGTCTGTCTGTCTGTCTGTCTGTCTGTCTGTGTTATTATTTCATTTCGTTTGAATTATTTGGTTTAGCTCTTTAGTAATGCACGACTGGTTGCATTTAACTGATGATGTTCGTCGTTCTTTTTTTTTTACTGCTGCTGCTGCTGCTGTTGTTGTTGTTGTTGTTACATAACAACAATTGAGATTATAATTTGATATTCTTCCTCACAAACACACAGACACACACACGCACACCTATACATATAAAGATTACATTTCCTATGTTAAGATAGTCATATTTATTTCGTTTTGTGTCTGCGACCGTATTGTGTCCTGTTTTTGTTTTTTTTTGCTGTTATTTGATTGTTTTGCTGAGATAATGTATTTGCGAAGCTTGAAAAACTAACTAAATTTGTAGATCGACCAATTAAATATGGGTTTATATAGTCCCACAAATATGATGATGTATAATATGTATATGTATATGGGTCGTTTGATCTTACTTTTCATTGAATACCTATCTACTAATATTTGTACCCCTATAAGAGTATACAAAATTTATCATTCTATTCGTAAAAATTAAAGATCTCTTCAAATATATGATAATAGCGGAAAATTTCAAGGCAAATTTATTTATAAATTCATTTCCTTTTGGAAATTCCAATATTTTGCACCTTTGGAAAAGGAAACTAAGGTCGATTTTTACGCTTCACTATCTTGAAAATACATTAACTGGCAGCAACAAATATCGACTTGAAAGCAAAATTTTGTAGTAAAACAAACAAAGTAAAGTCTGAGCAATGTGTCCCTAGTTGTACACATCGACGAATTAGCAATTCACATAAACTTCGCCCACTCTTATATATTTGCCTTAAATAGAGAGTAAGGTCTGGTTTCTACTTGCTTATACAGTATGCATCCGAATAAGAAGAGAGACTCGTTCCGTTGTATATAAATTCGTGTTGTAAGAGGTTATACGAACGCCCGAGACATTCGTAGGTCAAGCCTATTAACTTTCTTTAGTAATCAGTCGTTGCATTTTAAATGATTTTTTTTTTCTCACATGCAATGGCGTGAGGGGGAGAAAGAGAGCGAATACATATTCACAGCCTTTCTTTCATTTACCGTGTTATATAAAGATGGCCACAATTGTTCTGCCGGATTATACGATTCCTTCTTATAGCGAGGTGTACGCTAATTTCAACAACAATAACAACAATGGTAGTAAATAAATGTACTTTCGAATATCAAATAAATCCTTTAAATGCTTTATTAGGTTCAATGCTCCTTCCTCGCAGTCTTACCAGCCTTAACACTTATTAAGCATCACTTCTAAGAAATTTAGATTAATCGCGATTCGAATTTTGACTACATTTCTCTTGCAGAATATCAAGCAAAGCTTTCTGTAAATGCTGAGACCGATCAGCCTCGTTTTTGTATCTCATCGTTAACTGGTCTGGCTGTAATACCTTTCCAACTGATAAGTTTTTACATCTAAGTTATTGACAACATCACCGTGACACTATCGTTTCGTCGTAAAGATTTCCTTCATTTCTCCCTTTTTATTAATTTTGTTTATGTTTGCGAGTGCGAAACCTTTTCATTAATCCCCAGCTTATTCTCACATTATAAGAAACATTGCAAAGTCTGCTTATACTGACGGTAAGCAAATTCACTTTTAAGATATAAATTTATTTCATTTATTATCTCTTTGCTACATATATTTGTAGGCGCTACTACTGCTCCGTCTGTCCTTAAATGTACATAAGTACATATACGACTATATTCCATAAATACAAAAGGTCCGTTCCTTAGATAAGTAGACTAGCGGACTAGAGGCATGCCCACACGTTGGCTAAAAGAGTTTATAACGCTTCAATAAAAGATTACAAATAAAGTAAGAAAAAAAAGTCATGTTTATCTCTTGCTGAAGTTTAACTATCTATAGTCCCTCCGATCGCGATCAGCTTTGCTTTGGACGACGTTGATAAATATTTTCATCAAATGGTCTGTACACCATGTTGGCTTTAAAATTGCAATTGACAGTATTTTGGGCAAGGTCGGTATGACGATTCTAGAAAATTTTTTGTCTTAATACCCTACACCACTTGTGGTGTAAGAAGGGCTTAAGCTACACCCACCGATCGATTCAGAGAAATCATTCAAAATATGATTTTTGGGATATTTTGGTTAAATTTTATGTGATGATGTATTTCGACCCAAGGACAAACGCTATTGAAAATGGTTCGGATCGGTGCACTATTTCGACCACTCTCCATATAACGCCCTATTCTAAAAGGTCGTCGGAAAAAAATTTCAGTTTTCAAAAATTCTCGGCAAAAATGGTTAAGTAGTAGTATTTCGGTATTGTAAATTGATACGAAGACTTTGGATCTCCTCCCATATAACAAAAACTGAAGTTCATACGACAAAAATTTTCAATGCTTCATGATGAACATTTTATCATAATAGTAATTTAATATGGAAAAATTAACTGTACCAAATGTGGACCATTTAGGCCTATTTTTTGTGCCCTACCCTAATAAAGATTTTCACGCAAATTGAACTTTTGTAGAGCAGAAAAGGCGGAATTTGAATATGTGGCGATGAAAATTGATCCATAATATTATACTAATTTCATACAAAGAGGAAGTCTACAAAATTTGGACCATCTACGCCTATTTTTGGATTGTGTCCTATGTAAGGATTACACTTGTACTACATTAGGTTAAGTTTTGGTTCTGCTCCCCCATAAATACGCACTTGAAAAATATGCCTTTATATAGAAACAAGATATAATTTGTGTGTTCTTATAATAAAAATAAGATTTGTGTTAGGCAATGTGATGTAGGGCATTTAATCGGTCGGTCTTGCCCGACTATAATGTTCTTATATGTTTTCAGGCTTATTTCGTCTATCTAAACTCAAGACATATGTGTGTTAGATTCTTGTTTGATATCCCAATTTTGTTGGTCATAAGAGTTTCACTAATTGATGGTGGATGGATTCGTAGTGAGGCAAACATGATTAACTTGGCTCGGAAATTTAATCTAATGACAAATATATGATGCATATATATATATATATATATATAGATACGTATATGAATGATAGATACATTTTGCAAGCAAAATGACAAATTTAATATATTGCGCATCTTTCGATTTTATATCGGAACATATTCTTTTGCGCGCAATAATTTAAAAAAAAAAACAGTTAGAAATTTGTTTAACATTTAACGCCACTATATTTCGAAGAATCGTGCGAAAATTCTTATTAGTCAGCAGATGGGTGCCGTTATCTGTTATCTTCGTTCGTTATCTTCTGCTTATACGATATGTTTATTTTATCTGGCATTTTCTGCCACGGTGGTCCCCATACACGTTTTTCTGTTTTATTTATGGTTTACCTGCTCCTTCTTCTTGTTCTTCTTATCATTTTTCTTCTCCTTTTTTTTTGCATATATCAGAGTAAATCATTTTATGTATTCTTTACCGTTGTGTCATCGCAAGAAGATAATGTTGTATTGAATATAATTTTCTGGTTAATTTAATAGCATTTTTACATAATCAATTCTATCCACAGAACTTTGCGGTTTCTGATCATTGATAGCAGGCAGCAGAGAATATATATATATATTTATATTTATTTTTTTTCTTGCTTTAATAACTTTTTAAATGCACAAGCGCACTTTAGACTCTAGTGTTTACTAACGTTGTTATTTATGATGATTGTTGTTGTTACTGCAATTAAGACCACAATAGGAAAATTAATACTCGAGTTTTGCAATAAACTAATATTTTAATTGAAATTAGCATCTGTATAAGATAATACAATATATGAATGCATTTTGTAACACATTATAAGTGGGATTACAAACAATTCCAATCCAGCTTAAAACGAATCTTCAAGAACCTGCTTTATGTTTGCAATGTTAAGCAAATGAATCTTTACATACAATATTGCTTATGACAGTTTTTCAACTCTAATCCCACTTTTATACCGACGACGTAAGAGTCTGGTTACACTACACTCGTCCTTACATTTTGAATTCTTGGAAATATTCGTCAGTGTCAGTTAGTAAAATATTATAAAATATTCCTAATTAAGATGAAATTTAAAGTCAACTTTGATCAGTGAGTTCGCCCATCTGTCCGCAGCATCTGTTTAGCAGTGTGTCTATCTGTCCTCAGTTTTCACACAACCAATTTTCTTCTTTTTTTTTTTTTTTGTTTTTTTGTTCTATGACCAGACATTGAAGGTATGACCCTATCCATGTACCACGGTTATGGTCAGAGAGAAGCCTGGAGAAAGAGTTAGGGAGTGATGGTGTCTGAGAGCTGTGTGCCCGATCGTTAAGTTTTTTTCCTTTCACCGAAAAGGCACGTACTACGGCTACGAGCACGTAGCAATTGTAATTAAAGTATGGCCGACCGGATTGAGGACTTAACTACTTGATTATGTGATAGTTCCCGGGATTTAAATTTGGCATATTGCAGATATTTTCAGTTGATAGAGAAAGATTGAGTCTGAAAGTGAACACCATCCGTACTCAATAAACAAACTTGTTGCTAATATTTATGAAAATATGGGCAGTCGCGACCGTAAGATTCTGGTTCGAAAAAATCATTCAAATATATATAAATATATATATATATATATATATATATATATACATAAGTATATATATATCAATACCTGACGTGGGTCGTTCTAGTGATGCTTGTCTGAACCTCGGTATCTCTCTATGATTATATTCACGTAAAGTTCGTTTATTTTTTATTAAACGCATCATTTCATTGAACATATCATCATATATATATTGTATATATATATATATATATATATATATATTTATATATATATATTTAATTTAAGACTTTATTGTAATACTTTGTATATAGATTACATTTGGAGAAATTTCGATATGTCGGATGAGTGTATCAAAGATTCGTCTTGAGGGATGCATAACTATCTTACTTATGTACGCTCACAGTGCCCGAGTTATATATATATATATATATATATATATATATATATATATATATATATGGAAATTAAAAATACATTTAGCTTATGTCCTTGTGTGTACATAGATTTATTGTGTCTAAGAGTTACGAAATATTTTGTCTATCCGCTACTTGAGTGGCAATTCAGCAATTTATTTGCGGTCTCTTGTATTTGAAATCAAGATAATCTAATTTAAATGTCAAAATAAAAAATAATTGCGCGTTCAAATTCTATAGTTGTGGTTAACTTTTCAGCAAATTGCTGCAGTTTTCTTATAATCTTTCTTTACTCTTTCAAATCTCTGCTAGTTTCGAATTCACAATGCACGCGAATTATTTATTTGACCATAAAATTATGAATATAAATTTTAAAGCGTCGAGCTTAAAAGTATTTCGTTTTAAAACTTTTTCCAGAATACAGTGTAGCTAGCAGCAAGAATAAAGATGTGCTGCAGCCTTTAAACATAACTTGATCTTATCATCTTTGACTTAATCATATTTCATTTCTCTTCCTCTACTGCATTGTTGAAAGTGAAGGCAGAAATGAAGGCAGCATTAAAATACAATAATACTGTAATCGAAAGGTAGAAGAAGGAGTGTCCATTTTTAAATTGCGCGAGCCTATCTCAATGAGTAGCCTTTATGGGTGACCGCATACTAACTAATATTTCGACAAGATTTCATGATGCTTTCGTTCAATAAAGTAAAGCATTTTTGATTTGGGTTCTATCCTCTCACATCAAGCTAAAAAATATTTTTCTTGTTAAGAAGATCAGTTACTTACTCAGTTTGTGTCCCCTATTCGTGTAATACGATGACGGTCGTAGACATGAGACAAAAGAGGAAGAAATATGGGGAATGCTGGCCGCAGATGGTGGGTGTGTGTGCTCAATCGATAAGTATTATGCCTTTACCGACTGACCACTCACTATAGGGACCACGACTAAAGTAAACTTTATCGCACTTGAGATTGGAACCTGCGAACACCGACTCGGTAATGGCGATTTTTACTTAGTTGCTTACTCGTACTCGAGCAAAGAGCTAAGCTCAGGATCGATTCTTTTTTAATCGCGTGAACGGCGGTCGCAATGCGATATGAGTTGAATTTTTGATAAAAAAAAGTCTCAAAAGTCACTCCAGTCTGAAAAGGCGGTTTACCGTAATGCAAGGCAAATAGCTTCAAGCAACTAACGCGTAACGCACCCACGGTAACCCTATGAGCCACCACTATGAGTCACCATAATTCCAATTACTTTTACTGTATTTTGATCAAAAGGCTTAAATTTGCTCTTTTTTCATGCTCTAAGGTCGGCTGAGACCTGAGACGTGTACTCTCCTGTATTATTAGTAGCGCAAAGCTTTTTGGTAATTTATCGTCTTTTTCTTTCTATCGGAATTTTGATACGAGAAAGCTTACAAGGGTATTCAAAGATAAGGCACCCTATTGTAAAGGGGTGTCTGTTCTTGTTGGTGTTCATTTCAGTTCGCACTCTTCCCGTTAAGCAGAGATGATCCGCCATCGGTAGGACGGGGAATGTGTAATCATGAAATCGATGGCTAAAAACAAAGAAAAAAAGCTAACGTAAGCCGAAAAAAATTATCAGCTTTATTAGATATAATTTTGTATGTATGTGGGTTTGGTTCTTTTTATATTTTTCTCACGACGAAAATTATATTTGATTTTTCAAGTGATAGGAATGAAAAAAGTATTCAGCTTCAAATTTTCTAATTATTCGTAAAGGGGGAGGTTAGTAATAATGAGATCAATTTGGTCGCTCTTTCTTCCGCATGCATAAGAGAAGGATCTCTTAAGACTTGTCTAGAAGAACAAACAGAGTCTCAAAATGTTTGCTTTCACTTTTGTTCAGTTGAAGAACTTCAGGTCAGCATAGTTTTGCTATACAATCAACCAATCAACGATGAAGCAGACTAACAAAATGTGCATTTAGTTTAGGTAGTAGACGAGAAGGAGAAATAGATTCAGCAAGCATATGTAAATTCATATCAAGCATTTACTTCATCATCTCATGGAATTAGAACTTGCGAGACTCATTAATAAACGAATGTATTTTATCGCTGGGACAAAGCTTTCACTTAGCGAATGGACAAAATGACGCGGGTAACCATAAATTTCGACAAACTTATGCAAAAGTTATTGTACATATGGACATTAATAGATGTTCAGAGCATTTCTTATCGTTTCATCGAACACCTCTCTCATGCTTTTGTTGATCATCTATCTATTCGCACTTAGAGCTTACTGTGGCGCCAAGCGCTCTCGCTCTCCAGTTATGAAAGAGGAATATGAAGAGCCCAAGTAACTCGTAATTCTTAGAAATTATTGCAACGGTCCTGACCAGTCTGCCATACATTTTGACAAGAGCTCCAGTGATGTCAGCAAAATAACTGTCAAAGAAACTTTGCTTTCAACCTGTTGATCGTTATCTTTGTTACGATATATAGGTATAGACATATTGTAAATTTATCGAAAAAATTTTTAATAATAAAATCTTATCGAAAAAGCAAAAAAAATAAATAAAAAGAAGAAGAAAATCTCATAAGTCACGTTGTTTGCTAAAATTTGTGTTAATTATGTTTTATCGTTTAAACTGTAAAAAATACAGAACAAAGAGAAAATAGAAAATTTCCCATAGAAATGCTCCGGAAAGTGTAAACATCCAACCAACTAACAACATTCGATTTAGTACATTTTGATTCCCATGAGATTTTTCTTTACTTTTTCCATTAACTCTTCAATGTTGTTCTTGTTGTTATTATTGTTGTTATTATTATTATTCTTGTTGTTGTTGTTGTTGTTATTATTATTGTTATTTTCATTTCTCTGTCTTGTGCTTTTTTAATTAAATAAGTACTTGTTAATCACGTTTCGTTTTTGTTGTTGTTGTTGTTGTTGTTAGTCTTATTCTTATTCTTATTCTTATTCTTGCTTTTGTTTAAAGTTTAGAGAATTACGACATTTATGTGAATGCGTTAGCTTTGCTTCTTTTTTTTTGCTTTCCTTTGTATTTTGTTACTTTGATTGCACTTTCATGCCTGTTGAGTGACTGACTGTAAACCATATGTTTGTCATTCATTGTAGCAAATCTTTTCTTTTTTTTTTTTTTTTACCCTCTACTAATTATCGTACATGGTACATTAAAATTATGCGGACATATGTGACACGTAGAAATGCTTAAGATAGATCCACCGATCGATTCAGAGAAATGATTCAGAAAAATGATTCTGAATCGATCTGAGCCCGTCTCTTCGTCTGATATCTGGCCATGTAAATTGTGTTCAAGCTGCAAGCTGACAATTTGTTGACGAAATGTGATACACTGACGTGTTTTGCGTTCACCAGTCCCCCCAGTACAATACTCTATTTTGAAAAGTCGTTATATCGAAAAGAATCTCAATTTTCAAAATTTCTCGAAAAAAGTCGCTCTGTAATAGTACTTGAACTTCAATTTTCAATTGGCACGATTTGGTATTAAGCTTGTGTGGACTAGTAGAAGTAACTTTTATTATACCGATCGATTCATAATCATTTTCTCAGCATGTCTGTCTGTCTGTCCATGTAAATTTGTGTTCAAGCTACTGGTATCTCAATTTTTGAGGAATTTGATGAAATTTGGTACTTGGTTCGACTGGAACAATTCTTTGAATCTTCTTTCGTAGAACCATTCCAAAGAGAACTGAATCTTTACGTAGTAAAAATGTATGATTTTTAATATTTCATGGTGAAAATTAGGTCATAATAGTTAATTGACATAGAAATCAATCGATTTTGAATCGCGTCGATTTAATTTTTTGCGAATACTACCGCATATAAGGATCTCCCCCAATATATATATATATGGGCTTTAATGAAAACTATGCCTTTCCATGAAAGTAATATATAATCTTTGGCGCGTTATTGCCAAAACGGGCAAAATAATTATGTAAGCGAAGTGATGTAAGGTATCTAATAGAGGACATATTCTTACTTTTATTTACATATTTCTTTTTTTTTTTTTTTACTTTTTAACTTCTCTGGATGGCTTGGCATGATGTGTCTCAGTAGTATTGTGTGTTGTATTGTTTGCCATAATTTTGTTCGAGCGGTGTTTATGCATAACTGGTTCTCAGTAATTTTACGAATGGCAAAACATCTAAAAGAGTGACAAAACAATGATTTACTTGGCCTGTTTGGCATGAAAGCATAAACGCATGCCCTATAAACGAACCATTGAATGAACGAATATTTAATAGAAACGCAAGTAGAATAATATGCTTACATATTATTGCAATATTAAGTAAGACAATGCAAACAAAGTTTTCTTTGTATATACATACATACATTCGTGGTATAAATACTTTATCTGTCTACGAAGTATTGAGCTTTGACCTAAGATAGATAGATGATATTAAATAATTGCTAATATTGTGATTGTGATTGTGATTGTAATTGTGATTGTGATTGTATATAATTATGAATTGAACGATTGAATAAATGCATGAATTTTAATAATTATATTAAAGCTCAATATTTTTTTGTGTTTATTTAATATATATATCTAGAAGATACGGACTCAATATAGCATAACACAACAAAAGAATTACTGAGCATAATAATAATGGTAGAAAGAGAAACATTTTACCGGTTTTGCGTAAATGTATGCAAATTTGTTGTGATATAACGGCTATAAAGGACTGTGCTGCTGTTGACTGAACTTAAAACAAAAAAAACTGTATCGAATTGTTGTTGTTGGTTGTTAATTCTTATTATTATTATTATCATTATTATTATTATTATTATTATTATTATTATGTTTATAAATGTTTATGTGAATGATTGATATGTATTGAGTTTGCGGGCATGTGTTTGAATATTTTTGTGCGTGTGTTACGAAATCATATTGTTCTTTGCGCATGCATATATAAGATTATTATGTATGTAAAGCGAGGAAGGTATAAATCAAGACTCCATCTAACCTGACTACTACTACTACTACTACTACTACTATTAGGTTTCGCAGTTAGTTTTGCTTGCGTATGTTTCTGTTTACATACGGCATACAATAAATGGTTGACTGGCCTGCTCAAATAGCTGGTTGCTTGCTTGTTGATTGCTAGATTTGTAGGTAATAGATAGATAGTTTTGCTCGGCACCTCTAGAGTATTGTGTTCTTTGCATATATTAAATATAAAGTTTTCAGTTCAATACAAACAACAATCGCTGCTCTATTCTTATTTGTGTTGTTATTGTTTGTTGTTGTTGTTGTTGTGTGTAGTTGCTAGCATTGGTCATTTCATCATTTATACATACATACGGTACGTTGATCAGTTTGATATCTTTACAAAAGCACTGCAATATTGCATAGAACTGCATTGCTTTGCTTAGAAAATTTTTTTTTTAGTTTTGCATAGCGATGACGACGATGATGGTGGCGATGGTGGTGTTGATGGTCGTGGCGGCGGCGGCGGTGGTGGTGGTGGTGGTGTAGTAGTAGTAGTAGCAGCAGTAAGTAACATAATGCACATCACGCATTCAATGAAGCGTTTATTCTATGGTTGTTAATGCAATTTGGGTACATACGTGTTCGTTTGGCTTTTATTGAAATGTTTACTTATTTTCTTTCATGTGTATTTATGTCACGCTAATATTTTTGTTGCTGTTATCATTTTGCTGTAATTTTCAATTCAGTTTTTGTGTAACATGATTTTTTTTCCATACATTTTGCTATTATAATATTTTTTTTTTTTTTCTTGTTTGTTTTGTTTTGTTTTTTTTTTTTTTTACACTATTCCTCTTTTCATATTTGCATATGTTTACAAACGAATATATGAGTGTGTGTATTAATGTGTGTTTTTCTTATGAACCGGTTTTTTTTTTTTTTTTTGTTTTAATTCAAATTAATGTCAGAGCTCTCAAGTATAATGATATCAATTGAAATTTTCTGTTCAATTGCAAAATCAAAAAGGTTTTGTTTTCGCTGCTGTTGTCTGTCTCAGCAATAAATTGGGGTTGTTTGACAATCCGTTTTTCTTTTCTTTTTTTTTTTTTTCATTTCGTATTTTTTATATACATTTTTTTTCAATGATGTGATTGTTAAATCTATTAACCCTCATGTAAGCATATGTAGATATTGTATATCGTTTATATATGCAGATAAGGCTATCGCTTACTTACTATGATGTCATTAATAATGAATTCAAATCTGGATGCGACTATAGATAAATGGGTGCAATACAAATGAAATAAGTGCAGGCTAAGCAGTTCAGCTAAATATTTGCATACTGACTAGGTATCAAAATTCTTGGATTAGCTTTTTTTTCTATAGTTTTTATCTATTCATTCCTTTTCCTGGAATGTCCTCTCTATATATGTAAACACGATGCTCAGGATACTCAGAGCAAGGTTATTGGTATGGCTAGAGGTAGATGGGACGTATCGAAGCACTCTTGCAGGCGTAGCAATGCGTTTACCGACGACATTATTTTTGCAACGAAATTTTAAATTTAAATGTTAACTATTTCTGTCAACTTTTCGACATCGACATCTTCGAGAATCGTAATTCAACTCGATATTTTGGAATAATCATTTCATTAAATATGTCTTCTTGTTCCTTAATGATGCTCGTACTTGAAAGTAAATCGGGACAATTTTTACAACATTTCGATATAAGAGTTAAGAGTCTCGACACGAAATCTTATCACTTCGCTCAGTGAGTCTTCAGCTTATGAAGACAGATGTACAATAACACTATTAATAAATCCGTATGATTTCTGCATAGCACGAACGTCCAAATCATACGTCTCAAAATTTCATTCCATTTCAACTCATTAACTTATAGTTGTTACAGTGGCTTTAGTGATACTACTTTTTCGATTGTTTTGGATGGCTTTCGCCGGTTGTTGTGCTCGGTTGATTGCCGATTTGAGTCTGCCATGTGGTGATGAGCCCATGTTTCATTGCATTGTTGCATATCGCATGAAAAAATCTTTTTCGTTTCGTCTAAACATCCCCCAAACAACGCTCATATAACTAACATAACTCATATCGATACGTTGTTGTGGAAATTGAGGAAACGTGGTATAAATTTCGAATAGAGCTTATCGTGGACGTTCATGCAAAATTTTTTTTATTTTTTTTACATGACCAATCAATTAGGGCATGGTATCCCCTACACATGCAGGATGATGACCGCAGAAAGAAGTCAGAAAGGAGAAAGAGATGGGGAGATGGTCATAAGCATAGTGGTTGTGTACTCAGTCCACGTGTGACTGAGCATTCAGGACGAAGCTTAAACCCGCGATCACTGACGTGGTAATCGCGGTTCTTACCTGCACGGTTACTCGAGCAAAGTAGTAAACACGCGACCTTCTAATATCTTTAACGTGTCATACCATGGTTAATACATTTGCAACTAATGGTCCAAATGTCGCGAAGTGTCGACACGTACCGTTTGATACTTCCCTTGGTACTATCCCAAAAATATATGGTTCTATCAATAGTGTTGTTATATCTGTGCACCAGACCGGAGACTTATTGAATGATGTGTTAAATGTTTACAAGTACGAGAAATCCATAGTTTTAGCGTCTTTTACGGCGAAATAAAGAGTCGCAAAACAAGCAGAACGGCCTTAAAGTATTGACCACGATCTGCATTGCCTTTTGAAAACTTCGTTGTGCGTTAGTGAATGAAAATCTTTACGGAATATATTCCGTTTTCATAGTATTGCTTGCCTTAATTAAATGTCCTTGAAAGACTAAAAAGTTAATTATAAAGATTTCTTTTATAATTGCGTCATCCTCTGCTTCCTTGCTAAGCCCCCTAAGAGAATCTACCAAAATTAAAAAGCATCCGATTAAATCAACGATTGCAGCAAATCCAGAAAGTAATCTTTAAAAAGATAATACTTGGGAGAATGCATTTTTGATTGTCTTTCTTGTCTTTAAAATGCAATTCATTTTACCTGACCTAATACACTTCATTATTATTGATTCAACATCACTTCTTATAATAGTAGAAAATTTGCAGATCTAGCGAAATTATTTGAAATAATTGTTAATTTAAATGCATTTATGCACGTATTGGTACTTGCAACCAATACAGAGAGACACTTATGGGCACTTCTATTTGACTCGTGTTAAATTTTCAAATAATATGAACGATATATAAGAAACAACAACAAAAACAACAACAACTATGGCTGTAGGCAAAACAAAAAGGGACTAAACGTTTCTGTCCATGTGTGCTGCATATACAAAGCATGAATATACAAACAGGCAGAAAATGCTAATACAAGCAAAGCGAGCGATTAGAATGATAGACAGACGCACATGTTAATCGAAAAAAAAAATCTAATTATGATTGAAGGACAAACTTTTCTTTTCAATTTTCTTTTCTCATTGCCTTTGTCTGACCAAAGCAATTTCCTGAGCTAGCTGCACAGGCTGAATCCAAGTATTGGTTATACTGATGCATAAATTATGTTAATGAATACGCTACCTGCCGTCTTTGGCGATTTCGAGATTAAACCTATACAAATCACTTCTAATGTGGGTCTGCGCACTCCAGTGGAAGACAAAGAAACTGCACAAGTTCCGTAGAAACCTAATTTCGAGATGAAACCTAAGGAAATCGCTCGCTATTGTTATCGGTCTATGCAGTTTAGTACATGAAGAAAAGATTTGTGACTTCAGAGAGGTATGACATAACTGCGTAGGAAACTGACTTATGTTATCAATGGATGTAACGATAGTTGCCACCAGTTATCGCTGGTGAGAGCTCATGCCGGTGTTATGTGAAAACATTTCCAGGGAAGAAGTTCATCAGTGCTACCATTTTCGTTCCACTGAGATGAACGAAGAAATGTCTTCACCTGATCTTTCTATCTATCTAATCTCCAATAGCTGTGTGCTATATTCTGAGCAACAACATACATGGCAGTCATAGGCAAACGCCAAAGTGATATTCTGAGTTTTTACAACTTTTTAATATTTTAACTGCGAGTCACACAAATTTGGTGACTTTAAAAGAATCACAGATTCCTAACTATTTATAGCATAGTATACGTAAGAAATTGAAAAAGAAAATTAAAAAGAAAAAATTATTAAAAAATCAATGAAAAGTTGTTTGTAATGATTTTGCGCAATTTTGTAAGACATAAGGAAATGTAATAAGTGTTCACGTGTTGTAAAAGTGCTAATCAATTTCACTTCAACTTACAGCGGTTGGTCAAATAGTTGATGCACAAGGGAGTTTCAAGTATCCTCTCTCCGGGATATTATAAAGAATTTGAAAACACGCGAGATGCGAAAAACTTCTTTGCTTTCGTATAAAATTCGTATAAAAAGGCCACGTCCTTCTTAAAAGATTTTACTCTCTTTTTCCTCTTCTTTTTTTTTTTTTTTTTTGATCAATTTGGATATAGTTTTCCCATATGGCGTTACATTTTTTGGCTAACGAACCGTGTGCTTCAGTAAATCGAATTTGAAACGAAGTCATAAAAACGATGATAAGCAAACGCAACCATCACCTCCTTCCTATATCTAAAGAAAATTCGCTGCTTAAGTATATTGGACTGTAAGTCTCCGTTGTTTTGCGCTCATCACCTGTTATGAGGCTCATAAGTAAAACTTAATTATTCAGTAAATATTAAAGTAAATCTTTTCTAGCATTTTGCCATAATATAATTTATGATGTCATCAACGTGATCTTTGTCGCCTAAGGAACTGCACAAAGCGAACATTAAAAAATCATCGTCATGAATAAATAGTTGAGTAAATAACATACACATACACATTCATATATATACACACACATATACACACAAACGAGAAAAATTATGTAATGACGATTCTTGAACACCCAACATATGCATAAAAATATTTCTTAATTAAAAAGGAAAATAGACTGAGGCGTTCCTATCAAAAGCTTTTTCGTCTATCTGCTGGAATGAAAAGACAAAAAGACACCCAATATGGAATATTTAACGATCTAAGATAAAAATCAAATTATAGAATTTCTTTATTCGCCTTTGAGAGGCGAAAGAAATTTCAAGTAAAAGTCAATAATAAAATTGTGGACCTTTTTAGAAACTTTGTAGCCAAGGGGTTTGAAGATTGAGGCAACAAAGGCTTCGAAATACAAGATTATGACAAGCCCTTCGACAAAACCGTTTCTCGAAATCCATGCGACCGTGCGTCCATCAAATTTTTGTCCCAACACATACTATCAAAATGAAGACGAAAAGCATTTTTTCTTGCGTTTCGCATACGAAAGAAGCGAAATGTCGATTATTGGATGAAAGACAACCGAAAAAGAAATTGAAAAAATCAATTGTAGAAAAAGTCAGAGATAGCGAGAGAGGATTATCTCAAGCAGACGACGAGTAGCTAAAGAGCAATATCGATCAGCTTTAGCTTTTAAGAATAGCAGAAAAAGTTGGCTCTTAATCTGGTAAAAAATCGAAAGTATATATAATTTGTCTTTTATGTCTTGGTATGGTGGTGGTCTTTATTGACTTAAAATTTCCCTTTCGTGGGATAAAAATGTTCCGCAAGGTTAAATACAATTCGAAATAAAGTTCAATACACGCTTCCATTATGGGCAGTAAAGCCACATGTTTATCTTTCGATATTTTTAATTCTATTTTGATCAAATTTTGGCAATCTTTACCATCTTCACTTAGTAGAAATTATATTTTGAGAATTGACACAATTTGGTTACATATTGCGGTCATTTTAATATTTATGAGCGAACAATGTGGGTCTGTGCGGAGCAAGCTGTACATTCAGAATGGAGGAAAACGTACGTTGGTGCGCAGCGGAACCCGTCGTCAAACTTGTTCATTTCACTGTTATAAGGGACATTATTGAATGTTTGCTGATGGCTAAGCATTGATTAGTTAGCTACCCATCTACTTTACTTTAACTTCTTCTGTGCCATGAGATAGTCAATAGGTTAATGGTGTACTCATGATTAACATTTCGCTTTGCCCACTGATAATTTAGAATATATTTGCTTATAATCCAAACATCACAATCTTTACGCGTCTGTACTTCTGTACGTCTGTACGTCTGTACTTCTATACGTCTGTACGTCTGTACGTCTGTACGTTTTAAGATCAGATCTCGACGTGTATGAATGCGAGCTGTAAGAGATTGCTCGGTGAAATGTTTGTTGAAATTTTGATTGAGTAAGGGCTGAAAGGGGACTTTTTGTTGTTGTCTAAGATTTGAAGAAAGCATGAAATGAAGCTTCAATTATCTATAAACTTAGTAGAACAATGGGACTGAGCAAACACACAACCCATAAATATAATAAATAAAAACGTGTAACGTGCAAGCAGCTTATGATCTAAAACTTGGTACAATTGCGATTGATGCAGTTGCGAACTGGGTACAGTTTGAAGAAATGCTCAGCATAAGCTTGATTGTCCTACTTGGCAATATCTCAATCTTTTTGGTGAGTATATGAGATGTCACGTCATTTTTGTTGAAATCATATCTCGAAATCATCCAAAATTTCCCCCAAATCCTCCATCTACTCGATATAAACAGTTCCCACGAACTGTAGATGGTCGATAAATAGAAAATATTTCACTTACTCTCAGTTGTAGTCATCTCTTTGCCTTTCTGCATCCTATAGCCGTAGATGATAACTCGATATGAAATTTCTAAAACAGGGCTAATCGAACCAGATAGTCAATGCTGTTGATAATATTGTGGTTAAATGTAGCGAATTTCGATAGGAAATTCGCAGAGAAAGTGCAAACGTTTCACAGCCGCATACAACTACTATTCCGTGATACGAGTCGTTGCATAACCAAATGCAGTGACAAATATAATATATCTTCTATTCTCTAGTGACGGATCTGAACAAAAAAAAGGCAAAAAAAAAACTAAAGGAAACTTTTGTAAACAACTTACCCTCTCCGAATACCGTAAAGTGTGCACTTTAATGGCAGTAACAACAAAAGCACTTGAGTGCATAGAAAAAGTAAACGACAGACACTATGGGTAGTGTCATCAGTAAACGGCGCTTAAATTCAGTTACTAAGCTTTTTTCACTATTTTTGTCTTTTTTTTTTTTTTTATCTGTCTGCGGATTTTTTTTTTCTTTTATTTGACGATATTTACAATAAATATTATGTATATATATGTATGTAATAATAATACATATGTGTATGTTTTATATGAAACGAATTCGAATATGTGTGTCAGTGAACCATTCACTGAACCGGTATCACGTTGACGTTTAGTTTGCATTAAACATATGTGCACACTGGAACAGATATGTGTGCTGTTGTTGTTATCACTGCATGCATAAAATAAAAACGTAAATAATTTATTTTTAAACCGCCATCCAGTGTTTACATAACTATATTTGGTCATCAACTGTGAGATTGCATTTGTGCGCTTAATGATTTTTTTTTTTATTCAAGCCGTGCACACATAAAGGCTACGGTTGTCAAAGCATAAATGGTCAATTAGTCAGTCATTTTGGTTACAATTTAGGTATTTAAAGAAATGAGTAAATAAAAAAAAAAAAAAAAAAAAAAAAAAACAAAAAATAATAATAATAATAATAATCAAAAATTATACTAAAATTTAATAAATTAACATAAAATGTTGTTTTTAATGTCACCACATTTAACTGTCATTTCGTTGTAAAATTTAAAATTATTGTCGTGTGTAATAAGTTCATAAATCAAAATTGTACTCGAATTGAATTGAAAATGTGTTTGTCATAGTTTTCATAGTTGGTTTTCGTTTTCATAATCATTACGCATGCCGTACATAATGTCGATTTGATTTAGTTATTTATGGTTACTCTTTCGGAGGAGTTTTTTCCATTCTTTTTTTTTTTTTTGCTTGTTTCTCTACAATTCTATTACATTTTTTTATTTTTTTTTATTTATTTATTATTTTTTTTTTTTAGATTTTTATGTTCGGTGTGCGATTGAATGGCTGTTTGCGTGTTGTTAATTTACGCAATATTTTTTGTAATTATTTGTATTATTATTTAATAAATTTAATTACATATCTCGGCAAGCAGTGTGAAAAAAAATTACTTTTTTTTGGTTTAAATTATTATACAAAACACGGAAGAATGAATTTGCACTAATGCGGTTGTTTCGTTTGTAATATGGATAGAAGTGCTCATCAAAACCCGCTTAACGTATACGGCATTTTGATGAGACACGCTTCTAAAACGATTTGATTGAATTGTTGTCTATCTGTCCATTGTGAAAATTGATCAAAAAAAAAAAAAAGACTGAAAAAGGGACAAATTTCTTGGAGAACTTTAAAAAGTCATGTTAAAGATTGACTTTGGTCCGATAACAGCTTAAAATAGGCGGTTGTATTTGTACACCTTAAGCGTAAAACTTAGGCTGGCTTTTTCTGGCGCAAACAATGCTGAGGAACTCTTCTCACGAACTTTTTCTTGTGGCACAGAAATGTCAACAACAATAAATACAACGGCCGCACTCCAATCAGATAGAGGATCGACGAATGGATAATTGTTCAATTCAGAGGAATTTTTGCTTACTTGCTGCCATGGAAAAGTTTGGTTAAGAAGAAATGGTAGTAACAATAATAGACAAAAAAATCTTTGTTAACGCAAGGAACTTGAATGATCAGATAACGATAGTTAAAGTGCATGAACCTTGACAGGCTAAGCATGAGAGTGAGAGCCTTGAGGCATGCGCTGCGGGGGAGAAATTAACAGAAACAATAGGAACAGTCAGTAGTGCATCTCATTGGTTATCACAAAACATTATTTATGAGCTCACACCGCCAGCAGATTTGACTAGACAACCTTTAGAGATCCTGCTTCAGGTTCGTTTAAGGATTTTTAAGAGTTTTTGCAGAGACAAAGAGAGAGGGAGAAGGACGGGGCGGAAGGTATTAGCAGTTTTTTTTTTATTTTGACAAAGAGAAATCAAGACCATTGCTTGTACGAAGAAACTTGACGAAGAATATTCAATTCGGCCAATCATCGTTGTCTGTAAGCGTCTTTTACTTGTAAGCATACGAGTCACTGCTTTATTGCGATGGAATGCTTAAAGTGTGCGAATTAAGCAAAAGATATGATTAAAGTTTTGCTTTCCATTTTTTCTCGCACTTACCTACGTACAAAGAACTTTTGATAACACTATTCTGACTAAACGGGTAAACCATTGCAAAATAAAAAAAAAAATGAATCAACTCTTTTTGCTTAATAGACGCTTTGAACTTTCTAAGATACGTGGGGAAATATTCATTATCCGTAAAAAAATTTCATCATTTTTAGTCTTGGATATAGCGACTGACATTGCTTTTTGCCAGCTAATGGCTGTGGCGTTTCAATTTTTTTAATATTTTTCGAAAATATATTTTTTATTTTTAAAACTTCAAAGTGTGCTTAATAGCCTCCTCAAATATGATTTATATTATATATATATTTATATATATATATATATTATTTATATTATTCATATTACTACCTTTCGTTTTATTTCAAAAAAATTGGCGAAGAATCGGTTTTCTTTTCAGGGCGTTATATCGGTTTACCTCGGTTTATTATATATAATGCTGTGTTGAACAAACAAAGCGAATTTTTACTTAACTTTTTGTAAAGATCGGCAACGACATTTCGCGTTTCTAATGGCATTCATGGCTAAGCATACACATCTTGAACGATTTAATGCGTGTATAAATTTTGAATTCGAATCTAAAGAAAATTTGCATTCCCTTGAATATGTAGAGTCAACGGAATGCGTTGGATGGCGACGGTTATCTAAACGATTTTCGTGAGACATCTGGAGATGGCGACCTGTTCAATTACTGCTTCTGCAAATAGTGTGTATGAAGAGTGCATTTCATTCGCTTTTCATGTGCAAACAAGAATATCGCCGATCTCATCAAATGACACAACTTTCATGTTACTCGGTCTGTTAGAGTACAGAAGAAGAGAGCCTTTTGTAATTATGTGGTAGTATTGATGGATGGATTTTAAAATTCTATTTCACTTTAGATTTAACATTAGATTCGCTTAGTTATCGGTCGATTTGAAGAATCGTAAGAATAGATCAATGGCTCATTAACCGGTCATCATATGATGCCTTTAAGATCGTCAGCATTACTCTTACAAAGCACAATACGTTGCGATGTTGAGTAGCTGTAGAAAAAGACGTGACAATTGCAAGATGTTCTTTAAAGTTACGCACAAATTACAAACAATTATCTGCGAGACCTCGATCTAGTCTAGTCGATCAACGATTGCTGAACACAAAATCCTTGACTTTTATTGATATTCTCTTAAGTGGCCGAGATTGATGGTCTGCTCAGATATGATTCGTTATTTAATTGCTTATTGAACATCTTCAAGGTCTCTCTGCAACCTGTAAATCTCTTGATTATTCTATTATTTGATGATCAGAACAACTTTCTTTTTTGCTTTCCAATCAATCTGCGCCCAACCAATTAAACTTGTTTTCGTTCAGATGATATTACAAATCCTTTTTTTTTTTTTGTTTTCAGCCAATTTGCTTAAGTCATTAAATTTTTCAATAGATTTTAATACAAATGCATAATGCACTCTAATTAATGAACCAACATATCCCGAATGGTATGAAATGGCAGCAGAGGGTTGATGGGAAAGCAACAATAATCTAACGAATGAAAAAAAGAAGAAGACATGCGCGTATTTTGAAATAAAAATTCCCCAAGTATTTTGAAGACATTATTTCAGACCTTTATTTCAGCAGAATCTCTCTAATACTCTATCACTATTACTTTACACATACATATGTGTATATCGAACGTGAAACATATTAAACGAAAAGATCTGACTTCTTGAGATCTGTCTGTGTTCATGATTTCAAAGTTTCTCGAAAACCAATAAAAGACAACATTACACAAGGCATCGGTAATTATTAGCTTTCGCATAAACATTGTTGCATACATACAACATAGTTTTTCTTAACGTGTTAAATAAATGCATTTGTGTGAAATCAATTAAGGCCTATTAAACACTTATTAATGTTGAAGATATTTTTAAATCTATTTAAATGTCAATAAAAGACTACATAAATGTCTTACATATGTGTATATATAGATGTGTGATTCTTAAGTAGGTTAACTTTAATAGAATTTAAAATTCTAATTTCTTCTCGAGTCTTTATATTACAACAATTACATTCGATGCATGTAATTCATGAATTTGACCATGACGTCAATTTTATGCACAGAACGCAAACGGCATTTACTTTTAATACAAATGCATTTTGAAATACTGCTTGATAAAACGATGCCGTCATTTAAAGTATGACGGTTTTGTAACTTTCAAGTAATAATATGCAGGCATACACACACACACACACACACACACACACACACACACACACACACACACACACACACACACACACACACACACACACACACACACACACACACACACACACACACACATACACACATATATATATATATATATATATATATATATATATATATATATATATATATATATATATATATATATATATATATAAACATGCATACAGTTTTTACAGAAATGTACATAAACACTGAATGACTTACGGTGAGCTTTTTTTCGCTAAAAATAAATTAATTATAATCAATTAAAAAAAGTCAGTAGTGCGAACTGAAAGCTGTGTTCAAGCTTAAAGGCAGGCGCTATTTATAAAACGATTACAGTGGCAACCGCATAGCAATACATGTAAATGCAATAAATGTTGAGACTTTAATATAAAATCTTTACCAGGTCGAAACGTGTTTTCAGAGATAGATAGATAGATAGATAGATAGATAGAAAAATTTAACTAACACACGATCAAGACAAATGCTAAACTAACACCGTATGCACAATGTAATGGATTAGTTTAGTAATCGTATTGCTGTGTGAGTAAATACGTAAATAAAAGTGATTTTCTGATAATGATTTCTTATATCACGGATCACGGACGGATTAGGATTATAGCACAAATTCGCCATTAAAAATTCGCAATTACTTGTACGCTAGGTATGCTTTTACACCGCACACTATAATCGAACTATTATTATACCGCTGCTGTTTTATTGTTGTTTTTTTATTATTATTATTATTATTATTATTATTATTACTACTACTACTACTACTACCACTACTATGATGATTATTATCAGTTAAAAAAGTCGGTAAAACTATTAAGAGAGAAGAAAACTTTGTTGCAAATAGAAAGCAGAAGATGAAAGGAAACACCTGTTATATAAAATCCACGCTAGCCATGATAAGGTCTTACTGTTGTTTAACAACAGTATCTAATAATGCGGATAGACAGGCCAAGAGAGATAGAGACGGAAACAAGAAAAAAAGAAAAAAAAAAAAACGTAAAACAAAAATAGCAAAAGAGCAACATTTGCTTTCACACAAACGTGTATACACTTAAATATCTATATGTGTATGTGTATTATGTACAAATATCCGGGAATTTATAAAGCGTATAAAATTATTTTCTAATTTATTTTCATTTCATAGTTTGTGTGTGCATATGATCTATTGTTGTTGTTGTTATTGTTGTTGTTGTTGTTGTTATTGCTATTTGATTTTTGAACAAATACTTTCATTAAATCGAATACGTAAAGAATTCAAATCGGCTTAGTTAGAGTGATATGAGGAAATATAAAAAAACTTATGGGTGATTTGAAAAGTTACAACGGAACGACACTGACGACTAACGATAACTTCTTCAGTACTTCACATTTAAGAATGCACGCATTTACGACAGTAATCGTAATTAATATAAGGTTGATAATGACTTTTTGCAAACCTGCGAACATATAAATAAATATTTGACTCTTTAAGGTAGGCCCGACCGTTAAGAGTACCTAAAGTGAATTATAATCGATATCTTAATCCGATTATAATTTTTTTTTTAAGCCAAACCATGTTCGAGTTGAAAATATGAATATAAGAGAGATACAGGTCAGGTATGGTGGAATCATGTGCTATATACATTATCTATTCTATTCGTGAATCAAAAGATTGATGAGCGGAGAGATTGAGATGATGGTAAACAAAATGATAAACGTCGATATAGAAATACAGGTAGAAATAGTACTGGGTAGAGATAAAGATAGGGATTAAGGTAAAAATGGTGATGGGAATAGATAAGAAGAGAAAGCTAGACAAACAGATTGAGGTAGGCAAAGAGCTAAAGGTAAGCAAAGAGTTAAAGTTAGAGAAAGAAATTAACGTAGAAATAGAGATGGAGTAGACAAAGAGATGGAGATAGAGATAGAGACAGTGATAGTGATAGTGGTAGTGACCGAGTTAGAGGTAGAGATAGGGATGGGGATAAAGTGTAAAAGTGATTAAGATAGAAATGGAAATAGAGATATAGATAGTCAAGGAGAAGAAGAGAGGCAAAGAGATTAAGATGGAAATTGAGACAGAAGTAGAGATAGGGATAGAGACAGACAAAGAAATGAAGATAGACAAAGAGAGTAACGTAGAAAAAGAGAACAAGATTAGCGAAAGATCTAGGCAAAGAGGTGTAGTATAAATAAACTTAAAAATGAAGATAATAATAGAGATGGAGATAAAAATAAAAATCGAGATAAACGTAGAAATAAATCTAAAAATCAAGATATCGAAAAGATAACAGTAGGCAGTCCTGGAATATGGCTTGAAAATAAACCCGAAAATATACACTTGGCGGTATACATAGAGAATAATGTTGATACAAATAGAGGTGAAGATGAACCCAGAGATAGATATAGAAATTTGGTGATATGGGAGAAGAGAGAGAGAGAGAGAAAGGGGAAGAGAAAGTGCGCGTGCGCACGTGTGTGTGACCACGATAAAATAAGTTGAAAATAAGACTCTTCTCAAAGACTAGTATTAAAACTGCCCACAGATAGTGCGACTTGCGCTGACATTCTATATTGCGCTTGATAGGGAGACCGTGAAGGCTCTTTGCTTTCAAAGGCTTTCAATTTCAGCTTTCATAAAAAAGTTAAACTATATTTACTTTCTCTCTCTCTCTCTCTCTATCTCTGTCTTCCACAAACTGTCACAAACAGCTATTGAATGCATTATTTTTCGTTTAAATATATATATATATATATGTATATATATAGTAGTAGCATAGTATAGTTTTTCTTAAAAACTTTTGCATAAGTGGAAAAAAATGCAGCGCTCCGTTATACGATAAGTGCTTATGGAAATGGATATTTAAATATGTCTTTGACTATGAATTGTTGTTTACTCTGAAATCTGAGTTAAAAATAATTTATATAAATTTGCAATAATTGTGAGGGTGTTGCACCATACGTACGTGTTCGTTAATAAGTTTATGACACGAGGTGAACATGTTTTTACATTAGAAACGGATATCAAGCAAATCGTGCTAATTGTAACATAAAATATTAAACATTGGAGAATTCTCAAACTACACTTTTTTCTACTCACTAATACATTTGCGTTTCTCTTTATAAGATACTATTGTAGTACAAAATTAAGGTTTTTCGTTGAAATTGAATGAAAAAGAATTTTTACAATTGCAAAAAATCACAGAGCGTTGCGAAATAGAAATGAACGCGATCTACTCGCAATCTAAGTAAACCGAAATCTTGTTTGAGTCACTAATGCAAAAAAAAATTGAATAAAAATGCAGAGAAAAGCCATCATAACACTCACAATTTAGTAAATACAGGACTTATTTATACACATACGCTTTATTCCATTTTTATATATCGCCTTAATAATCTAAAAATCGACCTCTAATCTGGGCTTATGATAAATGTTATAAAGGAATTGATCAAAGTCAATACATCTCGCTTTAAATATGGTATACGGATAAAGGGGGAGGAGGAAGCGAGGAAGCGTATGAAGTTTATCGATGTTAGCTAATCAAGCTGACGCGTAATATAGAATCTCTTTAAACTGAATATAGCATCCTTAACTGATTGCTTTCGATAGAATTGTTGCGCCCTGAACAATTACACCTACAATTAAAAACTTTTAATTAAAAAAAAAAAAATGAATAAATTACGTAGTGTAAACGTGATTGTGAACTAGTTTTTAATTGCCGATCATAAACAATAAATCGCATTTCTATACCGTTATATGAGCACAATCATGACCCAATTGAATAATATTTAAATATTGCGAATTGTTAAGACAATTATTTATAATTAGTGTGTTATGCTATTACAAATAATTTTCTATAATTTTGCAAGAGAAACTTACTTACTTACGAGCATTTCTTTTTCATATATATATTTTTTGAATTTTTATTTTCCTTCAGATTGGCAAACTTTTTATAGAAAGCTACTTAATACGCTATAAAGTACTTGTGTGTGTACGCGACTTATCATCATCATCGTTAACAATATCAATCGGTATTACAACTTTATTTAAAGGTAAGTCAATGTTTCATACTTTATCTCTACAGTTGTTTTACTTAGAAAATCAATACCTTGTTATTGTCGTTGTAAATAAAAAAACAAAAAAAAAAAAAAAAAAAAAAAGCGAAAAAAATGAAGGCAAAGAAGAAGAACGCACGTAACAAGGTTTCATCAGATAGCGCTATTTATCACAGTATTCTATAAACACGTTCGCAAGCACATTTATAATTACAGCAGGTATACATATATATATATATATATGCAGCTGTATATATATATATTGAAGATAAAAAAATTTACTATAATTTACTACAACTTTTGTTGCTATATAATAATCACACACACACACACAAGTTGATAAAAAGGAGCAAAGAAAAGAGAACCTGATGATAAGAAACTACATAATGTTTGTTTACGTTGTATAGCAATCAGTCTCTTATTATTTATAGTTTTAATTGAAAATTCTTAATTGAATTTATTTTAATTAAATTCTATATCAGAGACCGCTTCATACTAATCTTACCCATATAATAACAATTTGAAACATTATAGTCGAACAGGTTCGACCGTAACGTATTCACCACCAATCATTTCGCTTAATACAACTTTTTACCTTTTTTCATCGTGTCATACCAAAAGGGTTATCTTGTTGCTTATTTGATGACCAATTTACGTTTACAAGCATTTACATACAAGCATTAGCAGCAGGCGAAGACAGAGAAATGCACCTACGTAGTCCAATCAATCATTACTTTTTTTTCCTAATTTTCATTTTAAAGCAACAAAAACTGCATCTTTTTGTGATCTGATAGCTTCTATTAATACTTACATAATAAAAATATATGACAATGTTTGCATGAGAGGAGTCTTCTCCATAGGCAAATGTTCCACATATATGTAGCACATTAAATTGCTACGTTTTAACCGATCTTTGTCAGACAAGATTTAAAATCACAATTGTTTCCCTCGTACAATAACTTGCTCAAAATAGGGCTTCATGGGCTCTTATATATGGTGGAGTAGTCGTCAAAAGATATGCCAATCGAATCTGTTTTTGATAGGGCTTCTCTTTGAGCCAAAAGCAATTTTTATGAAAATATCTCAAGACATCGAAGTTAAAGGATGAACGCAATAGCAAACAGCAAACGAGCAGACGGTTGCAGCAACAAAAGATTAGTAGTCTATGTCAAGCGCTTTTGTATGTTGTACAAATTTAAGGCAAGTAGTTGAGTCTACACACAAGAAGAAGAGAAATGATATTCATTTTGTTATGCCTCCGATAACAATAGCAATACGCCTGAGATGATATAAAGTTGAAGGATTGCCTATCGTCACTAGGTAATATTGTAGAAGGAACGAGTATTTACGGCCCAATATTCACTTCATTTCCCATTAGGCGCAATGAGTAGGCGAGTGGGTAAGAATCGCACCTGCTAAGCCAGTGTTCGAAGATTCAAATCTCAGTGCTGTGGAGTTTGTTTTGGTCCTTTCCATAGCGAGCGGTCTTTGGATACTATATATATAAGGTTAAGCGGTCACCGTTCAATTTGAGAAAGTTCTCGAGGGCTGAGTAAAATTGCGTTTTTATCTTTGCTTTCATTCAAAACGTGTTAGGATTGAACAGTTAGTTCTTTTGAATTTGGGAAATAAAACAAAGTCATAGAGAGTCCTATGGGAGGATTGCGATACCAGAGCGGACTGGCTTTTCTATCTAATTCGAACTAATTTCGCTATTATTTCTTTCATCTTTAAAGCATTACCATAATAAAAGCTGCTTCAGTCTTTCGCTGCTTGATTATGAAACCCATTTTTTCTTTTTTTTAACTTCTTCCAAATTTTCACCTCTGGTGAACATTCCAGAAGAGGTAGTTCTTACAGCATTTTCAACGTTTTTTGTTTTTTTTTTTTATTATATTTTATTTATTATCATATCGACTGCTTCTCTCATCACATTTTAAAATAGAATTTCAAAACCACCTACTACTTTGTAAAAAAATAGTCGTATGGGCAGATTAAGTGCAGGAAATTCTCATATGCGTTACTGACAATACTAACTGACATGCAAAAAAAAATACAAAAAAAAAACAAAAAAAAATTATATATATATACATATGTACCTACATATATATATCAATTTGTTAAGCAAGTGGAGAGTACAGTTTGAAAATTCTTATGACTTTTGGATTAGATCACATTTATGTATGTGAATTATATATATTTACTAACCTCGGCCGTCAACTTTCAAATAACTTTCGTTGTCGTATCTGCTCGATATGGAGACCCTAAAGTTATCTCCTGAAGGTTTAGCCGGCTTTTCGAAGCGAAAATTTCAATGAAGATGTTCTCAGACAGACAGACAGTGGTAGCTCAATAACGGACTAACATTCTTATGTGTTAACCATACAAATTTAATTTCTTTTAAAGTTGATTTGATTTACGAAACTCTGCAATAGACCTTAGTCTTGGACATGCTTCAGTTATTATATTTAACGAAAACCTTAAGTGGTGTAGCGTAGCCAAATAGTTTATGCGACTAATGTTGACATCAAAAATGCTCGACGATGATCTCGAGGCTTTGAACTGAAGAAGAAAAAGAAGTTAAAATACTTTTGGCCTTGAGTGTTTAATAGAAGCATTATCTGTCGTATTATTAAACGTTTTGACGTTAGGTTAAAAATACATTTTTATAGAACTTTGCGGCACATATGGAACGATGTATTAAAGGATGCATTTTTGTGCTATATTGTTCTAGTTTCGTGGAATCTAACATAAAGTCTGCAGTGAAACCTCTCCATAAAGACAATACGAAATTTGTTTCAACATATGATTTACAGACTTAAGTCTTTACCTAAGAAGAAATGTATTTTGAAACGTAGCAGTTTAGATCCACCTACATATACATAAGGATCGCAGCGCTCAGATATATACGCATGCATTATCACTTTTTGGCATAGTATTGAATGACGTCACAAATAGTTGCGTTGATCAAGTAGGTGAAGAAAGTCAGTTTTCTCGTTATGCATTCAGAATTTAATCAATAAAATTTTTTGTACTCAGGGCGAAGGTAACTGTATAGTGAAATAGCGAAAGCATAGGCTACGCTTACACGACTCGCACATACAACTGGTAACTTTATCTATATCGTCATAAATTCAGAGGTAACTAACAACAGCGACCACTGCCTTAATAGAGCTCACTAAAGGCCCTAATATAGCTCTGCTGTATAATTAGCACTGTTCTACATGTGGAAGACTGGGATTGCGGTTCGATTTAAGAGTCCAGTGAGTTCTTTTGCGAAATTTCGCGTATTTCAATAATCGCCAGTTGCATCCATATGTAAATATCATTTTGAAATTGTGCGAAACACAACGCAACACACACACAAAAATATATTTGTGTGCCCTTACATGTGTTTAGTAAAAATTTGGAACTGAATACTTTGGCAGAAGTCGTCCATAGAACACAAAATTATTCCAATGTAGTTTTGCTTTACGTATCGGCAAATGTCGACGGTTTTGCCTTAAACGTGTTAGGCTCACTAATTTGACCATTTGTCCATCGTCCGTTTCCGGTAAGATATCAAGGATAACAAACCTATTGAAAGCAGTTCCGAAGAGAAGCTTTCTACATTTTTTTTTGCTCAATTGAACGCTGTTTCCGTATAGACTTGTATGGTGGTTATTAAAATTTGCGATTTCCAAATCCAATTGGAATTTTTTCATACCAAATGTGATTAATGCTTACGAAGGACTCGATTAATTTAGTTCGACAAGGTATTTGAAAAGTTACATCTATTTTTGCATTCTTCTTGAAGTAATATTTTCTTCTAAGGTCCAAACAGCTTCGATCCGCCTCTGTTTTCGAAATGAAAAGTAAAAATCGCTTCCTACGGACACGAATGCATTGCCATGCGCTGTTTTGGAAGTCAACCTTTGGTTTGCCAATTCACTCACATCATAAGGTAAAAGAGCTTAAGAACCTCACTTAGCACCTTATATGTGGCGTGAAGACAGTAAAGAAGTTGTATTCGCCTGTGGGAGGAGATTTTGATGTCACGCATCCTCGAATCAATTACAATGAAATTAATGAAATATCATTCCGTCATATGAATGATAGAAGAGATTCTTATGCGGATCTCTTAGTCGATCTTAAAAAATATTTGCATCCGATTTTGGAATTCAAATTTTTTGAGGCGCTTTCGGTTTCTTTGTTGACTTGTCTTTAGGCAGATAATGCTCGTCTTTTTGGGAGAGTTTTTAATGCTTTTCGTATGTGTTGGGCTTAGGCTCAGAAGCTTAAGAAGTGAAGTTTCTTGAAAAACATTCTTTTGTCTATTGTGGACGTGGCTCCAATGGAGTTCATGCCTGCCGAGTTTCGACTTTTTATTATAAAGTTTGTTGCATTTCAGATAGAGACAGTAAGCAGATATAGGAAAGGGTGGACAGACGGACAGCTGATCGATATTAATATCACCATAAAATATTTAAATAAGCTCTCTAATGCGTACTTCTGAGCATATCTTTTATATACCTATCAGCTATAGATAAACTTCTGCTATATACGAATGTGAGTGCCCTCGTACCATTTACGAGTAAATGTGCCAAGAAAAAAAAGCACAAAGAGAAACGGAAAAAAGTTTTACAAACAGAAATTTCTTCATAATTGCATAAAGTAATTTTCATAATAAAACCTTTAACACGTTCTTAGAAACTGAAAGGCAAAGAACTGCTTGATGTCTATATACGGATAATAATATTATTATTTCCATTAGCTTATTAGTTGTACTTTATTATTCGGTCGCTTTTCTCCAACATGCAACACTTCAAATATGTTTGGTAAGATAATTTTAAGTGAGAGTTTAAGCCTTCAATGCATCTAATATTTAAAATGTTGTCTGGTGTCTGGTGTCTGGTGGTATCTTTGATCTTTGCCGCAAACGAATCTTTGATTATTAAACAAACATCTCTTCTTTTGTTTTTTTTTTTTCAATATCAAAGTCCGTTATTATCATTATCAATTTGAATTTTTTGAAAAATTTCCGCTTAAAATTGTTTCGTATAAAATATAAAACCTTTCTTCTCTCTCTCGCACCTTTTCGCTATAGATATATAACAACAACAATGAAAGCAATTTTTTGTAATAAATTGTTTTGTGAAAAAGTGAAAGAATTTCTCCCTTTAAGAAATTGTACTTTTGCTATGCATGGGAAATGTAAATAATCGAAATATTTCCCAATCAATTGTTACGTAGGAGTAAATTTTTTCCCTATTTTTTTTTTTTTTTTTTTCGACTTTTCGATAATGTAAACAATTATTTTTATTTTTGGTGGAATAACAACAACAATGAGCCCTTGTAATAATATTGTTCATTTATTTCAAATGTTTAGATCGTTTATTACAAACAATGAAATGGTTAGACGCGACATGAGTACTTTCGCAATCGTAATAATAAATAATTCGTTAGAGACTTTTTTTCACTTAACACCCACGCAAAAGAAATCAAGAATATAATTATTTTAAAAAGTCATTTGCAGCTAGCTTTTTGCAGGGCAATTACAAAAATGCGATTTTATAACTAACTGGAAATTATTTGCAGTAGAAATATAGTTAAAGCCAAGTACCATGGAATATAATCGGCAGCGAACGTATTTAACGGAATATGAACACATTTAATAGCATTAGCTTAGCTTTGAAAGAGTTCATAAAGTTGAACAGGTGTCGTATTTTCTTTCTTTTGGTCACGAATTTTCATTCTTTCATTTTCTCATTTTCTCATCCTAAAGAAAGGTTCAGAGACCCTTATAGTATATATATATATATATATATATATGTATATATATAGTGTATACTTGATGAGCGTCAAATTCTGAATTGTTCCATCCACGTCTGTCCGTCTGGGTGTCTGTGTGGATATGTTATGTTGACAATCTCGTGGTCGCAAAAGCTAAGCATATTGACTTTGACTTTGACAAAAATAATCCTTACACGCAGGTAAGCTAAATCGTTCACGATACGTCCATACGCCCACGATAAAGCATAAAATGAAAACATCTTTAGGCAAAAATTTATAAATTTTCGCTCATAGCCCGTAAATTGATCTCAGGAAAAAGCCTTCGATTCATGTTTAAATGTGAAAGTAATCAGCCACGCCTTTACGAAATAAATAAGTTGCCCAATTTTCATTTTTCTCTTCTTCATATACTTTGTTTTCTCTTTTCCCACTTATTACCCATAAGGTAACAGGATAAAATGTTGGAAACTATTCTGTACTTTCTACACATTAAGATGCATTGTCTTTAATTAGAAAAGATATTGAACATGTCCACTCACTATTATATATACATACATATATGTCCATACTTATTGCTGGGGAAGGGCACGGGCAAGGGCATTGTATCTAACATTGTATGGATTTTGTATTTTAAAAATGAAAATAGACGACCACACCCAGTATTAAAATTGGTGGTGTGTGTACAAGATTCGGCCCTAGCTGAACAGAACTTTGTTCGTTCGTGACGTGATTTGTGCACAACCACAAGCCTACAATAGGTAAAAATTTTCCAATTTGTGGCTTAAAGTCGCTACTGGCTCGATAGGAAAATTTTCGAGCGTTATTCTTCTCCATTATCAACTAATTTAGATGACAGAAAGGATAAGGGCTCAATAATAAATCTTTACTTAAGCGTAAAATTGGAAGGGAGAGAAGAAAAAAGTGAATTGATTCAATAAAAGAAATGCAATTCTTTGCGAAATTTAATGTTTTTTAGACATTAACCGAAGATAAAAAAAAAAAAAAAAAATACATAAGATACCTGCAAGGCATATGCGTAAAGTATGTAAGGTAAAACAGAAAAAGAAAGTAAAAACATTATAGTCGAACAAGGCCGACTATTAGATACCCTTCGCCTAATACAATTGTTCATTCGTTCTGGAAATAATCCACCAAAAGTTACACATTATTTTCATGCGAAGGTATTCTTTTCATGAAATGCCTTATATGCGGTGGTTTCCAACAAGTAGATGACCTACTTGCTCCAAATATGAGAGAGGGATCAGGGATCAAAAAATTTGCCACAGCCGAAACAAATTTTTCGAAACACTTTAGTGTACGAAATCTCATCAAATTCGTCAAAAATTGCAACCTGTAACTTGAACACAAATTTACATGGACAGACGGATAGAAAACGGCTTAGAAAACGATGCTGAAATGATCGGTATAATAAAAGGCGGTTCTATGTTAAGCCCTTCTGCGTGTTACATAAGCCCGCACAAGCGTAATATATTCTATATTGTAAGTGGGGGGAAGGGGGGAATATAAAAATATTACGCTACTAACACTAGCGCTGATGATCAATTTTTTTTATTTTTCCTTGCCTTTTTTATTGATTTGACATATAATTAAACTAGAAAAAGGAAATATTCGTTGAGAAGCAAAGCTCAGTGTTTTCAATAAAATTCGTAAGCCTCTAGTTTACGGTTTCGCTAACCAAATAAATAAATGGAAATAATTAAACAAATTCCGCCTTACATTCTGCTAAAGAATATAAATAAATTCTAGGGTCTTAAGCGGAACTTACTTTAAGGCACTTTTACACCGTATCCTAAACTTATATCATCCACGGGGCACAACATGTAAGCGTTGTTCATTATGAACACATGTTCATCTATCAATCAATATATCGGAACAACTATTACGGGCTATCTATCAGAGAGATAGAATCCCATAGATCGATTTAACTATTTTTTCAAATTTTCCTGACATCAGTAAAAAGTTGAAGGAATTTTTTTTGGCAAAGATAATGTTGAGGTGGTGATCGCTATCTATAACGGATTTGACTAATCGGCTGACATAATTAAATTTAACCCGTTAGTTACATAACATTTACCATGCATCTGAGTACTTTACAGGAAGTTTTTAATGTCGCGGCTTTCCGTTACGCTTCTTCAAATTGTTTAACTGTCGACATATGCTTATTTTATTTTTCTCTTTACATTTTTTGGAGATGAAAAGTGCCCGAAATTCGTTTTAAGGCAAACGTAGTTTGTATGTGCGTTTTGGTACATATTTTTTGAAATGTAATTTCAATGTTTTACAAGAAAAGAAAAAAAAAAAGTCATTAAAATTCTAAAGCTGTAGTTGTTAAGGTGTAAATAATTGTATTCATTTTGTATAACGATTTATTTACCTTGCTATTGTTGTTGTTGTTGTCGTTGTTGTTGTTGTCGTCGCTGTTTTTGCTGTTGATTAAATTTATTTATTTGCTTAAAAACCAACGCTGTAAAGATAACGGTCGCTTGGGCCTGTTCGTGTGTATATGCGTATGTGTATATGCGTATGTGTGTGTGTGTGTGTGTGTGCGTGTGTCTGTCTGTGGCTGTGTGATGAGCACCGTACGAACGATGATAGAGTTTATGGATCGTTGCCTTAAAGCATTCTAAAATTTTATATGAAGAAAGGCTGGCGTAGCAGTGAAAGCGATATATGTATAGAGAACGAAAGAGATAGAAGTGTACGCTGCATCTCAGGTATTTTAGATTATGTGCAATAAATTAAATCCGGTAACAAGAGATTGGTGCAATTAGCCTTAATGTTGATTATACGCAGATAATGAGCACAATTTAGTATAAAAAATGTTATTAAATATTTTGGTTTGCTTTGCTTCGAGTGATTGTTGTGAAGTTGTATTGCTGCTGCAGTATGTAGTGCTGAAGTTATTCTGTCAAGTTAAATCATTTTTTTCTAGAATAACATCAATCACGAAATATTGTATTTTGTTAAAGTTAAGTTTCTTTTTTTTATTTTATAATTTTATTTTTTTTTGTTTTTTTTTTTTTTTTTTTAATTCAAATATTTTAAATTTATTTTTCTTTTTATTGTTAATAATTTGTTTTTTTGTTGTTTTTTTTTTTTTGCAAATATATTTTCAAAATCTTCAGTTATTCAGGCTATATGTAATTCCGCTATGTAATTGGCTGCTTGTTAATTTATTTTGTAAACTATTTATTATTCATTTAGCTATTACTACTTAATAATGATAATAATAATAATGATGATATTAATATTAATAATAATAATGATAATAATAACAACAATAACAACAATTTATTATAATTGTCTTAACAACCTTTTTGACACGTACCAACTCAATATTTCTTTTTTTTTGTTTTTTTGTTTTTTTGAAGCACACACTCAGCGTTAATATCTGTGTAATTTTTATTTTGAAACCTTTTAAGACTCTCGAGCTAATTGTTGTTGTTGTTTTAGATTTTATTTTTAATTTTCTTTTTTTTTTTTTTTTTTTTTTTGCTTTTTAAAGGCAACTAGAATGAAATAAAGGGCGAGAAACTAGGGTGAAGTAATAATAATTCGTTTTAATTTTCATTATAACAACAGCACATCGAGCACTCGGCCAGCTGTTGTTGTTTTGTTAACATTTGAAGAAATTTACAATACATTTATTTTAAATTTTGTTGGTTTTTTTTTCGTTTGTTTTTTTTTTTGATTCATTCACTTAAACACCTTTCAGTTTAACTTTCTCGTAAAACGGAAGTAAATAAATTTGTTGTTTTTTTCTTTTAGAATATCAGCATGTGTATGTATGTATGTATGTATGTATATGTATGTGTGTGTGTATGCGCAATGGTATAGGTAAGTATAGAATCGGCTTTTGTGTTTAGCTCAAACAATACAACCAACCGGCTCAAGTTCTCGTTTATAACTAACAATTGACACTAAACTAAACGTGTAACGTATCTGTCAGATACAATGAGCTCTAGAGCTCAAGCAACAAACCAACCCAACCAACCAACCAATCGACCAGCTGTGTGTTTTAGTTTGTTTACTGTTTACTGGTGGTGTTCACTTTTTTCTGTTTTTTTTTTTTTTTCTTTTCCTTTCTTTTATTGTTGTTTGTTATTTCTTTCATAGTGAATAACTGTGTATTTTTATATATGCGTTTGGATGAACTTTTTAATAACACATGCCGCATATAATTCTATCGCTCTAATTGGGGGTTCTTCTCTTCTTCTCTCTATCTTTTTCTCTTCTTTCTTCTCTTATTTTATTTGTTACGTTTCACGTTTTCTCTTGCTTCATATTCTCTGAAAAGGGTTTAAGCACTCAGTAGGAATACAAAGAATTAACCATATGCCCTACTCGTTAAGATTATCTTGGCGGCATATTCGTTTTATGGAATTAAGTATTTTCTTCTTCTTTTTGTTTTTTTTATTCAAGCTTTCTTTCAATGCTCGACACTTTGGTTTCGAATCAAATCGATTAAAAAAAAAAACTCTTACAGCCATCTTTGATTACCCAGCAGGTAGTCAAAAAAAAAAAAAAAATATTATTTCATTCTTTCAATGTACACTTGATAAGGGGTTAAGTCAAAAGTTGGCAGATCGAAAACGATAGACCAAGTCTATGGATAAAGAAGTACTGAGTATAAAAATGACTTTTGCCTCAGAGAACTGTTTTTTTTATTTCTCCTTACCAGCTAAGTCTGTTACAATTATTTCATCTAAAGAAAAATGGCTTATAGGAGGAACTCTTTGCACATCTGAGAACAGATGAAAGACACTGAGAGGATCTAATTAGAAGATAAATATAACAATTACATTGTGGGCCTGCCTATAGCCTACTAAATAAAACCAAGTCTAAGACTATTATTTCACCAAACCCGGCGGTAGGAGCACACTTTCATTGCAATTGGCGTATGGTCGCAGCTATAGCGAGTGCTTGGTCGATAAAGGCATAGCATCTCATCCCTCTTTTCTTACTTCTGTTTACATGACCATCACCGTGCTTATACATGGTGCATGTGGAACATTCCTTGATCGGTTAGCCATCAAAAAAAGATGTTCCTACGAATTCGGAGTAAAACTCCTTCTCCTCTCGAACCCATACATTAATCTTCCATTCTTAAGTCAGATGTGCTTCTTTCAGAAATACAAAGCATTATTTTGAAGTTGTTCCAACACCAGGGTGCCCTACTTCATTTATTCACTTGCTCTCCATTCACATAAACTTAATGCCTGCACAGTTTCTGACGCCCTCATCAAATAGAAACACGTATCAGATGAACAATACGTAAAGTGGCTCTTCTCCTTAAATAAGCGAAGATTCGCTATTTAGGTTTTTTATTAATGAAGCATTCGGTTATGGTGCAAGACCAGCAAGGAACTACTTCATCCTCTGCGGACGGCATGACAAAACCAAATATATGCTTGCATCTTTAGTCGCTCGATATAAAAACCTATCATTATCTTCTGTCATGAGCTCTCATGATCACCATCGAAGTTAGATAGTTTTGATGTTCCGTGTTTGCGGTCGTGTAAGCGCCCGAAATGCACAACGTAGAGGTTCACACAATGTAAACACTTTTTTGGCGATGAGAATTTTAATCGACGAATCCGACTATGCTCTTCCGTTAATGGTCTATCCACTTGTCCATTAACAAATTAGTTGTCGTAAACCACCCTCGCACAAAGAATAACTTTGTGTTAATGTTGTTATCGAAGGTCCTAAACAATTTCTAGATTTCTGATTTGTATAAAAATTAATGCAGTTTCGATGATTTTACTTAAAGGTGAGATGTACTTGGCAGCGAACTGATCTGATAAGCAGTTAATGCGTAAAAAACTGAACAATTGCTAAAGATTCGTAAGGAAAGATTTTTACCTATTTTATAGCCAACACCGACCTATACCTCACATTTGCTCACATTTGTCCGTGCATTGGAACACTGAAAAATATTCATTAGAGTTTCCGGGGAACGTACGTATTCCCCGTCAGCGTAGTCATGCTTAACTTTCTGCCGGATTTATAGGCTTACGTGGCTGTCTGTTTGTCTATCTGACAGTCTGCCTGCCTGTCTACCTTTCTGTCATTCCGTCTGTCTGTCAGTCTGTCCGTCCACTTGTTGTATGCTTTTGGAACATTGCCACAAAAACTGACGATTGACGAATGCATGTGATATGTTGAAAACATGTGAAAACTTCAAACTTACAACCCATAGTAGGTTTTACGAAATTTACAAAATTTTCGAAAAATATATATATGAAGACCTCACACAACGCGATGTATCAACGAACACGCCTGCAATCTCAAACGAAAATGTATGTATATATATATCATATCATCATATCATATCATATATGATATATATATATATATATATATATATGTATATATATATGTATATCTATAATATTTAAGATGCATTGAACTACGATTGGGTAGAACGGCTTATAAGTAAATTTGAAAAAATTTTCAATTGATCAACTGACACGCCTGCAATTAACGAAACATATCACAATTTCTAAATACATTGGCTTGAGGCGATGGTAATTGCCCTAAGGTATTCGTAACTTTCTTTCTCTCTTCTATTCGTTCTCATTATGTCCGTGGTCTTAACGTTAATATTTTTCTCTTTCAATTTAATTTCAATTTCTCTTTTATACCTGAAGTGTTCTCATCTCTTTTTAAAATTGTTAAAATTCAAAATTCATTTTGAAAAAGTCTCCAAGTTAGGTGTACACGGGACCTTCGTTTTATTCACATTTATTTTAAAATAATGGTAAAATAATAATAGTCAAGAGTAAGTCAGTAAATCTCATATATCGCATTAGCTTTTAATTGAGGCAACGTATGCATGCAGTGTGATTTTTTGTTGCTTTTTTGTTTAGGTGGTGCTGTAAGGAGTAAAAGGTATTAACTGAGTTGAGTGTTTGTAAAGGACATAAAATTTTCACAAACTCTTCCCGTACGTGCTCTTAATCCAACATCTGTCCAAAAGTTTCAGTTTAGTAATTCATGCCTGTTAACCTGATCTGTCCATTTAAATGACAATTACGGACTTCAAACTTTATGTATAAACATTGTCTTAAAGCTTGGATTAACTTCTAGAAGACATCAGTCTTTCAACAAAAATCTCAACATTAGTAACCTATCTCGTTGTATTTTCTTATTAGAAGCTTATAAACAATGTCATATATTTTTGCTAGAAAAACAAGATGCATACGATTACTTAGTATGGAATGTTTAGGTGGTTTATATACGTACTTTAAATGAACAATTCCTAGAGAGATGGAGAGAGAGAGAGAGAAAGTAAAACTTTTTGTTAAGTGAACAAACATTTAAGCAAAAGTGAAAGAAACACAAGTAAAAGCATTATAGGCGACCACGATCCAATATTAAAAATAATGTAAACCAATTTCGTTTACTAATAATTGTAAAATAATGATTTTTGAGAAGTGTTCGAGAAAGTACTCCGATCGGAGTCATTTTCATGTGTGTTCGTTCTTCTAACTCAAAAAGCAGCGACCTGCATAATAAAACGACGGACAGACGGACAGACAAACTTAGTGATTCTGAATCGATTGGTATATAAAAAGAGTTGGATCTATCTCAAGGCCTTCTGGATATTCTATATATGTCCGGACAAAATTAACAAGTGGTGTAGCGTATAATGAAATAAACCATAAAAACGAGACGTGTATTAAAAAATGCGCTTTATGTCCATTGTACAATTCATTTCCTTCTTTCAAAAGAGTTGCTTGGTATTAGTATCTTTTGTAAGAGCACAAAGAAACGGTGTACGCTTGCTAGACTTTAGGAATGCAAAGAAGAAGTCGTAATTATTTCATTATCTGCTTGCCCAACCCTTTCTCAACAAGAAATGAAAAATTTTCATTTTTTAAATATTAACTTAATATGTTTATCTTTATAGGTAAATCCCTCAGATAGGGTATATTAAGTTTGTCAATAGAGAAGGAGACACTCTTATTATCTCATCATTTCTCATTTGAAATAAAGAACTTAGTCATAAGGTATTTATTTACCTTTGCTCAGCGAATTAATAGAATTCTTAAAATGCTCAGATAAAACTCTAATCGTTGTGTTATTAACTGATAGTTCGACAAATTATCGGTCTTCAGTTATTCTTATTAATTAGACATTTTTCTTCGTAAATTGGGTGTAGTGTTATGTAGATGTATGTCATCATTAGTGTAAGCTTACATGTAGCTTACGTGCCGCGTTAGATGCGTACCTGTGAAGAGAATTTGCATACGTATTATGTTATGTTACATGTTATGCTGTTATGCATATCATGGTATTCTTTCTCCATGCCCCTCCCCTCCTTCCCGCTACTCTACGCTACTACGAACTCTTCCCAATCATTTTCTTTCGTATTATGTTATGTTACATGTTATGCTGTTATGCATATCATGCTATCCTTTCTCCACCACCACCCCCCTACCCCCCTTCTTCCCACTATTTAGAACTCTTCCCAATCATTTTCTTTCGTATTATGTTATGTTACATGTTATGCTGTTATGCGTATCATTGTATTCTTTCTCCACCACCACCCCCTACCCCCCTTCTTCCCATTATTTAGAACTCTTCCCAATCATTTTCTTTCGTATACATGCGTGCGAGGATAAAACCCAAGTTACTTATCCTTAAAAACTGAAAATGTAGTTTAATTTTACTAAATATAATTTTCTTATTAACAAATGTTGGGTGTTTCAAGTTTCGTTCTATGTTCAGCATATTTGCTCTCCTCTTCTTAAGTAAAGTAAAAGAAAAATAAACAAAAAAAAAAAAAAACATTGTGTTAAGCACTTTCTTTCGTGATAAAAAGCAAAAAAAAAAACAAAAAAAAGTCAAATAATTCACACCTTAAGTTAAGTTAAGAGCGCAGTTGACAATAAATATGACATCGTGATATGTATACGTGTGTAATTTGCATCTACAAGGCATAAATCATTTTGGGTATCTCGTCGCACATCCGCGCGACGAAATGCTTTCTTTTTCCTTAAATATTTTCTCATAGTTTGAAAAGAGAAAGAGAAAGAAAGCAAAGAACTTGCATTGATTTAAAGGAATTTCGTCATAAATTCTATTTATTGACCGGATAAAGGGGACATTTTTCATAAAGTTTAACAGGAAGTTTCTGTTCTCTTCGCTATTATGTAAAATTGATTTGTATTGGATTGGCGGAAAAGCATTTTCGCTTTCTATCTTTCTCTCTCGCTCTCGCTCTCGCTCTCGCTCTCTGTCTCCCTCGTCCGTTTCTATTGATTTTTGTGAGGAAAGTGAAGCGAGCATATAAGTCAAAGGTTCTCGAAATTTCTTTCGCGCTAAGAAAAAATTTTAAATTTAATTAATTTTCGTTACTTAACAACAATCAAGAAATTCTTACGAGATTTCATTCACTTAACGAAGAGATTTAACATTTTCTGCTTGACGTTTATTTATTTTCATTTCTAGTTTTTATTTTTTTATTTTTGCAAATATTTTTGTTTTTATAGTTCGCTTGACGCCTTCATTTTCAAGTCAACCAGACAAACAAATGATAATATTTTGCACTTTTAGAAAAATAAATTATTAAAATGTAAAATATTATTGCTTCGGCGCAGTTAAAGTTTTTCTTTTATTTTTTTTTTATTTATTTTTTTTAACTGTAATATTAAAATAAATTGCATTTGCGATAATTAACTGAACTTGACATATTTTCCACACGTAATACCCATCATTTCCCCCTGCAAATGGAATTTAGTTTATTTCTGCTTTTGGGGATAAAGTGTGGGATGGAATGCTTGAAATTCGAACAATTAACTGTTAATGATGACAAATTACTTTTTAAGTGAAAAATGTGATTTAGCAGATTGAAAATTTTGGAATTCCATTAATGTTAATATTACGGCGAAGTCGAGTAATGAAGCGCTTGAAGAGTGTTTTAATTAATGCATACATACATGCCTTTGTAACGTTTGAAGTGGTGATACAATTATACCCGCACACAATTCTTACACATTATACCACTTGTGCGTGTGTGTGTGTGCGTGTGCGTGTGTGTACGGTTTATTAAGTCTATGCTAATGTGTGCAATATATATATATATATATATATATTTCCTACACCAAGAGAGGAGTAAATCTGATTTTTTTCCAACCTTAGCGACCAGCAAAACTAGGGAGCAACAAAACTGTAACTGTCCTACTACCCCTAGCTAGGAGTAAAATTAATTTTTATACAGCCTTAACGAACAGTAAAACTAATTTTTTTTTCGTAGATTTTACGAATCGATTTCAACTAATCAATCCGTCCGTCTGTCTCACATATGTCTACTGACTTTTATTTCCATCACAAAGATTGCAATTTTCGTGATATTTTGATCAAGTTTTGAATGCTTTAGCCGAAGAATGTACTCTGTAGAAATCGGAGATGTCATTATAGTGAAAAAGCTGAAAAAGTTGAAGAATAATTTTTTCGCTTACTAACTAAATAGAAGAAAAATTTGAATGAAACGCGACTATATTTTGAACCTCTTAATATATTAGGTCATCTTGAAAATTCTCTGCAGTTTTTTGTCTCGATGAAGATGCGCTCAAAAGATAACGTTTCAGCTTACATTCTTTGTGAAGATAGTTTTCCAATTTTTTGCTCGTCTAAATGGTTATATTTATTTGAAAATAATCTGAAATATCTGAAGAAATATGCTATGTGATGCTTTTTTACAAAAAAAAAAAAAAGGTAAAAAAGCTGGAAAAAAAAAGAAGAAATTTTCGAAGTATAGGACTTGTTTCGATGTCAAAAATGCACCTCGTAGTCAATGAGTCAAGTCAAGTCGTTGAAATTTTGCAAGTGCAAGTAGGGTAAGGGCGGCAACGCAAGCTGTCCAGAAATAGTGAAGCCACTAAACATCACATCAGTTTGGATTCATTTGAAAAGAGCAGTCTAGAAACAAAAATTGGGAACCACGGAGACTTTTCAATACGAACAAATATACCTTTGTATAGCAAAAATATCTAATTTTTAGCATTTCATAATAAAAGGTCGTTCAGAATAGCTTGACATATAAATTTACTAAATTAAATTTGGACAACATTGACTTACCCATATCATATATTTAATCGCGGCTTTACCCAAGCATAGCATTTTAAAAATAAACACATTACTGGAAGGACCGTGGAATCATATTTTCCCTATATCGCATATGAACGTAGACCGAAGATATCTCTGTACTTAATGCTGAATTTACTTAAATTTTCGACCATAGCCATCCTATCATTGAAGATCAATTCCTTCTTCGCTTCAAATTCGCTTTAAAGGCGTGTCATATTACAAAGTTTATATATTCTCGATTAGTCTTTAATTTTAATCGAGTTTTCAATAAAGAACTGGATGCCAGTGCTTTAAGACTTTAGCCTTAGAATTCATTTCTTTAGGTAACTTAATAATAATAGTAATAATAATAAATCGATTTATGCATGTCCGTCTGCCCGTCTGTGAAATGCCTGTTTTAAACACTCTCCTGACCGCAAAAAGTAAGCTTCAAATTTCGCAGAAACATTGAAAACGAGCCAAAACGGTCGGAGGACACGCCTGCAGTATCACCAGTAAATTGGGAGCATCGCTATTTTTCAAATGAAATTAAAAATTAGTTTTTTGCTCATTTCTCATGAGCTACAGCAGATCAATCTACAAAAATTTAAACGTATGTCGCTATAGTATCTGTACAAAAACAAAAAAAATCGGCCTCGTCTACTCGCATAATTTCATTTTTCAACGGGACATTGTGAATCGGTGTGGTAAGATCCGCAAGATACTTGTTCATCCGTTGTTAGGATCCGCAGCCATTTCATTAGCGAAGTAGAAAAGTGAAATCCTTATATAGGGCAAGATACAAAAATAGGCGTACGTGGTCCAAATTTTGTAGAGTTAATTTTTATATCAAATTGCATCATACCATAATAAAATTAAAATTTGTTTGCCCTATGAAGGATCTAAGAAATAGGCCGAGATGGTCCAACTCTTCATGGAGCATTGAAAATTATATCTTTTTGTCCTATGAACGTTTAGTTTGTGTTATATGTGGAGGGAGGGGGTTAAAAAATTTCCCGAGTCGGGAAATTTTGAAAATTGCAATTTTTTACATACAACGACATTTTAAAATAGACATAAAATTAGAGAGCGGTCGGAAAAAAGGTCCGATCCAAACAATTTTTATTAGTGTTCTTTCCCAGATCAAAGCACGTCAGTGTATGAAATTTCATCAAAATATTTCAAAACACGCAACCTATCGCAAATTTACATGGGCAGACATTAAAGGGACAGACGGACAGACAGGCTTTTCAGGATCATCTTCTGAATCGATCGGTATAATAAGAAAGTACGTCTATCTTAAGCTCTTCTGCGTGTTTCGTAAATTCGCAAAAACTTGAAACCACAACTTATGCGTGTAGGATATATATCGGGAGGGGAAAACATTTAAGGAGATCAACTTAAAATGTATATGTACGTGTGTGTATGCGATCTCGGTGTGATCTCGGTTAAGTAACGGGAAATTGTGATTTTTTTTATTATTAGTTATATTAGGCTGAGAGAGGAGGATGCGAGCGAGATATGGCATAAAATGATTGCAGCAGCTTTCTGCTTTATTTGTTTCATTTATATATATTTTTGTAAAACTTCTCACAGTGTAGCCTTTTCCTTTTTGCGAAATAAACGAATACACTTTAAACCAGAGTTGCATTTACATTTTAAGTTACTTACCTCTTAATCGCTGATGCTTTGCCATAAGGCAATTTTGTAAGTTTGTTATGTGAATTTACCTTCATTATGATCATGATTATGATCATTATCATTATTAGGTATTTGTTTAGCTTGTTTAGTGCTTTACATTTATTTGCTTTTTGTTTTGATTTTGAATTTTCGTTTTATGCTTCTTAACAACGAAAACGGTGAAGCGCTCTCATGTGTCTTTTCCCACACAAACAATATTGCTTAGTCAACGTAATATAACAACAATACGATGCGTTTATGTGTATTTTTTTGAAAAAAAAAAAAAACCGGTTTCTTTTGAACAGTTTTCGTTGTACTTTAAATACATACTAAAGCATAGTGTGATTTTTTTTTCTTTTTTTTTTTTTTTGCGCTTTCTTAGCGTTATTGCCTTAATTTAGTTAAGATGGTATGATAAGAAGAATTCTCTTTGAGATCACATAACATAAACGTCACTTCAATCGATAGCTCTTCGAAAAGCGAATACATTTAAATGCTTCTGCTAAAAATTATAAAACACTTTACTTTCAACTTAAAAAGTGTATTAAAAGCAAAAACAAAAAAAAACAAAAATAACAAAAAACAAAAAGTTTAAAAGTAAGTTTTCTTCAATGCTTTCATGCACAACACTTTCCATTAAGCGTTTATAATGCAGACTTGTAGAATGCTTGTAGCCAACTGAAGCTCTGATCTAACCAAAATATAAAAAAGACTGGTTTAATAAAGATCAAAGAGTATGTATGCTAAGAGGGGAAAAAAAAGAGAGCAACCAATGTTGGTATTTTTTTTTTTTTTTTTTTTGCATATAATTGGTTATTGGTATAGGGAATACGATATACAAGATAAGGCAATGGAGGTATAAGAGTTTGTTTGATATTCGATATTTTGAAGTAAAAGGTCATCATTTTTGATTTCTCGGTTTCATTTAGGCTTGTAATTAATTATTATTTTCTTTTGATATACATTTGACAACTTTGTCGATGTCAACTTTTGACATTTTTTACCTTAAACATCATTTGAATTAAATAGCATTGAATCGCTTCATTAAGGCCGGTCTTCAGATTTTTGCCTTAGTTTTAAAATTTAATTTTTCTTTGAAAATTTTTTTATTTGAAAATTAATTCAAATTTAACTAACAAAGACATTAATTGGCCAAGTTACGTTTTTAACTTGTTTTGGGAATCGAATGCAATATAGGGGCAACACAAACATATATATTTAGCTTAATTTTTTTCACTATTAAGTAGTTTTAACTCATTGACAAGCTCGATCCCACATAGAAGACTATTCAGATTTCTGGATATAAGAGATGTAATCGTGGTCGTCGTTCCCTCACCGATCCTTGACATGATCTTAATCTTAATCTTAATATCAATTTAATTGGAAATAATTTCTTTGCTCATTGACGCGGGAATGGTTTTTGCACTGCACTGATCTAATCATATTCGGGGAGTGTGAATCAGTCGCTTTTAGTTTGCAACGTCTAGTTTGTAGGAAACTTTTACTTCCATTCCTGGGTACACTTCATTTAGAGAGTTTGCTTTTCGTTTTCAATTTCACCTCCACCTTCACCTTCACCTTCACCTTCAACTTGAAACTTGCAATTTCTTGAGCGTTTCTTTTCAAATTTTCGTATAACTATTTTATTATTATTATTATTATTATTATGAATTTTTAAGTTGAGCGTTTTACGTATTATTTCCATGTTTATATTCTCTTAATGAGGGAATCCAGGATATTTAAAACGACATGTCACGCTTTCTTCGACGTAAAACTATTCGCTATATAAAGTGTTTTCCTATAAAGGATTTAGTAGCTGCGCCCACTTTGCATTGATTTTACCCATCCTACATGAATTATATACATATATATATATCGTAAAATCATAAAGCAATTATTAATTACGGGCTTTTCATTATTAGTGTTCAACATAAGTATCATTTTCCATGGATCTTCATAATCTATTCATATGCAAGATATTTGCGAAAATGAGAAAAGACCTCTCTCTTAATATATGGATAGAATGTGTTTAAAATCGGAGTTTTATACAATGTGGCGGCACTTCATTTACGTTTCACTCAAGCCTTTTTTGCACGATCTTTTTTACACGATTTTAAAATAACACGGTTCACCAATGAGAGCAAATACATTTTTTTCGAACGAATCACAAAAACTTACGTATACAACATTGATGAACGATGGAAGACTGCGATCAGAAGTGAGTCGGTTTATGGCCACATATGTGTTAGTGATATGTGCTAGCTAGAGTTGGGAAATTGGGGTTTATTCCTAATTTCTATTTCAATTTTGTTGTACTTGCGGACTGAATTTTCACTGTACACAAATTTCAGTTTTTCATTAATTTTGTGTTGTAAGGATTTCATTATTACTTGTCTTACACGGTCTTGGAAAATATTAGCAGCGTTTTCATCATAGGCGGTTTTTTTAAATTATAGACCATATTCCCAAATTTGCCGTAAGTTGCATATATTTATTTACACCATTTTGCTTTTTTGCACAAGTTTCTAAGAAACGTATTTACCATGTACAAGAACAGTTAGTGTGTACTCATGTAAAATAGAGTTCAAAATATAAGGGGAATTTCGAAATAAAACAAAGTATTAATCACTTATCTAAATGTACTTCTTTTCTTCGAAACTGATTGCCCCCTCATTTGAATGCACTTATGAAAAGTTGCTGTCGAGACAGTTTCAATAATCGACATCTGATGCATACGAGCTGTTAGCCAACTTTTCTTAAACTCACTACTTGTAAGCGGCTTTTTTAACTAAACATGGCACTTGCGAATGAAAGGGTTTTAGTTTGACTTTTGTGAAAAAACTGACAAGTAATTGTGACGGTGAGGGAAGAGACGTTGTTGTGAAGCAAAATCGAATAGGGTTTTACTGTAAATCGTACTTTAAAATTGACTAATTATATGTAATACACAATTGCTGAGTGACAGAATGTCTTCAACATTGTTTTTCTGGGCGATCAATTGCTTCTCTTCCCGTCTTTAATATCTTTTTACCACTTGGAATACTTTAGTTCTCTTCCGCCGTCTCGCGAACGTATAACAATTTCTCTTCTTTTTATACTCATCACCGAGGGATGAGGGGTATATTCGTTTTGTCAACACCTTTGCAACGCCCAGAAGGAAGCATCAGAGACCCCAAAAAGTATATATATTCGTGATCACCATCAAATTCTAAATCAATTTAAACATGTTCATCTGTCCGTCTGTTGTAAACATTCTCCTGGCCGCAGCAAGCCCACAACAACACGCAAACTGAGAATAACTCCGTTTTTCAAAGGGAATGAAAAATTGGTGGAACGCATATTCTATGGGCGATGTTGTAGCATCTGTGCACAAAAATGAAAAAAAATTGGCCATGCCTTCAATACCTTTATAACACGCAGAAACAAGCTTCAAAAACCCCACAAAGTATTCAAATTCTTGGCCAGTTGCAACCCCTGAATGCACCCAAAAATGTCCGTTTATTCTCTGTCCATCTGACCGTTTGCGTAACATTGTAGTGTTTGTGGTAAACATTCTCTTGCTAGCGAAAATGAAGATATCGCCTACAAATTTGCAAAAGCATTTGGAATTGATCTAAACTTTTGAAACGACACGCCTACAACGCCCACATGCATCCACGACAAAGACAAATAGAAGAAATCAACTGCACCCACTCCATATTATAGAGCATGAAGATGTTGTTCTTTCACTTGTTTTGTCTTTTTCAGGATAGCGGTGATGGGTATAAAAGATTCGGTCCCAACCGAATTTCATTTTCTTACTTATTAATATTTGTCTTTTAAACAGAGCTTAATGCAAATTTCTTGTTTAACATAGCTATTCATTTTACAAATTCGACGGAAAAAAATTAATAAACCGTACGAGATGAACGAAATTTTTGTCAAATGCTAATAACGTTTATAACAATATTTTTGTTGGAAATATGTTTATGTTTAATGTAACATTTTCTCTAATTTTTTGAACATAGCAAATAACAAGCCACAAAAAACATGTATTAGTTTTGTTGATAGGTGTAACGAGTGACATTTGTCACATTAAATGTCTCCCATGCTTTAATTTCTCATTTCTCTCATAATGCAATAATTTTTATTGCACTCTACTGTAATCGTTAAGCAATATTACAAGTCTCTCATGCTATAATTTCTCATTTCTCTCATAATGCAATAATTTTTATTGTACACTACTACGGCCGTTAAATATGAGTTGAATTTAAGATTTTTATCGCATTTTATAATAAACTTAATTAAAATAAGTAAAAATATTAGCGTTATGTCCGTGGCCATGCATTACACATATTATACCGCATGAATTATAATACAATATATATAGAGAGAGATATACTATTCATGAAAATCTTTATATGGTAGGCGGTAAAGTGACGCGCCTTTTTTCCCATATTCATAGATCTTATTATTCTGTATCTATTTTCGTCACAAAGCATTGAAAATTGGAATTTGTTGCTTTGCAAAGTTCTAGTTTTTCTAAGAACTGGGTGGGTGCAAAAAATAGAACTATGTAGTCCAAAGATCGTACAGTACATTTTTATATTACACTACCATTCTGAACTAGTTGTCACTGTAATATCTTAAAACTTATGCAGTGTTTTCTTAGGAACGAATATGTAAGAGCGGCTTCAAAACGTCGGACCATTCGATCCAAATTTTTCACATAAACTTAGCACACTGATGATTATAATTTTATCTGGTGTAACGACTTTTTAAAATAACGCGTTATATGGGAAAAGTGATGCCATCTGCCATCAGTTTTTAACAGAGTTCTTCATTGGGTCAGAACAGTATACCAAAGGTGCTCAATATGTCTCCGACTTGTAGGTTGAACAGATAGACAGATTTCCATTCTTTTAATATGCCGATCGATTCAGAATAGTAATCTGAATTGATCTAATGCTGTCTATCCGTCTGATGTCTGCCCATGTATAGTTGCGTGCAAGCTACAAGTCGTAATTTTTGAGACATTTTGATGAAATTTGGTGGACTGGCGTGTTTTCACCCAAGGAAGAACGCTATTAAAAATGGTTCGGATCAGTTTATTTTTTCGGCCACTCCCCACATAAAGCCCTATCCTTAAAAGTCATTATATCGAAGAAAACTGTAGTGTGCAAAATTTCTCGGCAAAAGTGGCATTTCGGCACTCTTGGTATGAAAATTAGTATGAAAACTTTGGACCGATTGTGGCAACTTTTGAACTCCCTCTTATTTAATTTATTTAAAACTGAAGTTCATCCGACAAAAACGTATAATTTTTAATGCGTCATAATGAAAGTTATATCATAATAGTAATTTAACATTAAAAAATTAACTGTACTATATTTCGATAGTCCCCGCCTATTTTTTGGATCCTACTCGAGTATTTTCACACTCTCCCTTCTTTCATGTTCTTCCTTCTTCTTTTTCCTCGACGCTACAATAACATATATTTTGTTTAAAAATGCTTTCGAACGAACATGTATGTGTGCAATAAACGGTTGATCAAAGAAAAATAATGAAATCTGTATAGCTCAGGTCTCGTTTGTTCAAAAACTTTTCTTTTAATTCTATTTCCATTTTCGTTACATTAAATCCATAGCGTCAGAAAGACAAAAGAGTTTGAAGAGATCTTTGAAAATGAATTGTTTTTTCCACTTTTTTTGTCGAGGTCTTGTACATCCATCTATTTCTGTTGATTACTTTCAACGTGTCCCTAACATTGCCTATTTCAAATGGAATCAGGTGTTTGGATTTTTTTTTATTGAAACTAATAGCACGTTGTCTGGAAAGTGTAAACAAAAATTTGAATTTGCAACAACAATTACATACGGTACCAGATTTACAGCAACAGGTAAAATAACAGTTTTTTTCTACTAAAGTTGGTTCCAAAATCTTTGTATTTACAAGTTTATTAGTTTCCTTTTTTGTTTACTACTTTTTTTCTCTTTGACACGTCATTTAATAAATTTAAATTTTTGGCAAGCCAGCTGAAATAGAACTTTCAATACCGCAGTGGTCCTGGCCACGAAGAGTTTTGAAGAAACCATTGTTTCCCCAATCCGTGTTCCAAGAGTTACCAACTAATATGGCAATTTTGGTTCGTGATGTTATTTAACAGAAAGCAGCACGTTCGTGATGTTATTTAACCGAAAGCAGCACGTTCGTGATGTTATTTAACAGAAAGCAGGACGTTCGTGATGTTATTTAACAGAAAGCAGGACGTTCGTGATGTTATTTAATAGAAAGCAGCTCGTTCTTGATGTTATTTAACAGAAAGCGGCACGTTCGTGATCTTATTTAACAGAAAGCAGCACGTTCGTGATGTTATTTAACAGAATGCAATACGTCGTGGCCATCTGCAACTGTTAACAACTGTTGATAAAATATAATATTTTGATGATTCGTAATCACGGAATGAAACAAAATCAAAAATTGCAACCTCCAAAACGGTTGTTGTATGTGCTGACGCGTATGAAGTGCAACTATGTAGCCTTTAAAATTAAATTTATTATTATCAGTTGCGTTTTACTGTTGAGGCAAAAAAAAGCTTTGCAGCAAAAATACAAAATATTGCTCAGATGAATGAACTGAATTTGTCACTTTTCCAGAAATTTAAAACATTAAGATTAACATACCTTAACGTAGAATAACATTAAATGTCATAGGCACTGTATTTGCTCATTATCACTTGTTTCTGGCGATAATGTATCCGCACAAAATATAATTTACTCAAAATAATTTATGGAGTATCCAATACTCGAACCATCTTACACTTTTTTGAAATTTTTTCAAAGACAAAATTGTTTTCACGCTAAGTGTATATAATAAATTTTCGTTATATTTGAGTTACGTCACTAAAAGTTTAGCTTAGAGCTTTAGCATTTAAAGCTTTGCGATTTTAAAGAACCGCAAACCGATGGTCCACTAATTAAATTGGTTTAAGGATTGCATAGGATGCAGCGTTTATTTCCCGCATATAGCAAAAAGTACATGCTGTGTTAGTTTTAAAATTTCTGATGCTTTTTGTGCTGGTCAATAGTTTATATCTTTGATAAAGTTTTAAAATTTAACTTTACTGCAATGCACGAGATGGCGTTATGCATGACTGTAAAGCTTAATTAAAACGGAAATTTTGTGAAAGAGTCTTCTTCAGTAGTGAATCCTTAAAATATTTATTAATTTTTTACACCCATCACCGAGGGATGAGGTGTATATTCATTTTCTCAAAACGTTTGCAACGCTCAGAAGGAAGCATCAGCGTACATATCCACAAAGTATGTATATTCTTGATTTATGCATGTCCGTCTGTCTAGATTCAAAAACCCTATAAAGTATACATTTTCAGTACAGTAAAGTGGCCAGTTTCAAATTTGGCATGCCCCTAAACATGTCCGCCAGTTCTTCTGTCCATCTGTCTTCGCATCTTTGTAGTATTTGTGGTAAACATTCGCCCATTAGCGAAAATGAAGATATCGCCTACAAATTTGCAAAAGAATTCGGAATTAAACTAAACTTTTGAAACGACACGCCTACAACGCCCACATGCCTATACGGCAAAAACTTTTATTTTGAAAATAGAAGAAATCAACTGCGCACACTCCACACTATACAGCATGAGAATTTTGTTCTTTTACCTCTTGTGTCTTTTTTTAGGATAACGGTGATGTGATGGGTATAAAAGATTCGGTCCCGACCGAATTTAATTTTCTTACTAAACTACCACCAAGGAAATAAAATAAATTCTTTTCTCTTATCACTGATAAGCAATCGATAATATCGTGCCATCGTTTATTACTATGCAATATTAAATAAACAACAAGAGGCAGAGACTGGGTGTGGCATAAGGATACCAAATATACAAATCTTAAGTAACTCACTTTTTCGAATCCTAAGCAACTTTTTTTCTAGTTATTGAACTCGATATGAAGGTCAAATATGTCGGCATTTCATCTTAACTGGTAACCCTTTCTAAATAATAACTCGTGCTTTTTCTCATTCTTCATTTCAATAATGTTAGCCATCATTTTTTATACCCATCACCCGAAGGATGAGGGGTATGTTCATTTTGCCCAAACGTTTGCAACGCCCGGAAGGAAGCATCGGAGATCCCATAAAGTGTAAATATTCTCGCTTAGCATCAAGTTCTAAATCTATTTAGGCATGTCCGTCTGTCCGCCTGTGTAAGGTCTATTGTAAACATTCACCTGGTCGCAAAAGTGAAGCTATCAACTTTAAATTTGGCAGAAACATTGGAACTTCTTGCACGCATCTGTGCACCAAAATGGAAAGAATTGACCACGCCTTCCAAATATTATAGTGTCTCAATAATTTATGAGGCGCAGAAGAAAGCTTCGAGGAACTCCATAACTCCGTATATAAATTCTTAAGCAGTTTCAAATTTGAGACGTCCATAAAGATGTCCGTTTGTTCTCCTATCAGTCTGTCTGTCTGCGCAACTGTATAGTATTTTTCGTAATTTATTTTCCGAAGATATCGCCTACAAATTTGGAAAAGAATTTGGGAGTGATTTAAGCTTTTCCAAGGACACGCCCACAAACGTCCACGCGTCTATGCGTCAAAAACTTTTCCTTGGGAAATAGAAAAAATCAGTCGCGTGCACTCCGCATTATATTATAGGACTTTCTTTTGTCTTGTTCAGAATAACGGTGATGGGTGTAAACGATTCGGTCACGACCGAATATAATTTTCTTACTTGTCAGTTATTCACTTTTACACCTTACGCATCCATATCCATAATATATATTATTATAAAATTAGTTGCTATAGACATAATAATGACGAAAGCACCGATGTCTATATGAACAATGCATCTGTTTGAAAATCTAGTGTATACTTCTGGGATGATTTTGCTTTCAGTATTTAAATAATATTTGCATTAAAAAGGACAAATTACTGGTCATCAGTATAATAAACCGCACATCAATCAATATGAATTAATTTTTTTATACGTCTAGACATTGACACATCATAAGATCGGTGCTGTAGAGTAGGCTTTGCGTTCAATGTTTTTGCTTTTGTTTTCCTTTTGGACATCATTAACATCACCGTCAGGCATGGTCGAGAGTTGCTACTGTGTCTAAACTTGCATTTTTTTTTTTTTTTTTTTTTGCATTTATTACTAGTTTTTGCTCTCCCTCTCTCTCGCTCTCGTTCGCTCTATCTTTGACTCCTGCTTACTTTTCTATCCCTTTCGTTTTTGACTTTATCTAATAAAAGTCTTTGTATGTCTGTCCGTATTTTTTGCTGCCTGCTTACATCTGAAGATTGACTAATTTTGTATGCCAAACAATTCACGATATTCAAAGTCGATTGTGCTTTTGCTGTTGTTATTATTCTTGTTGTTGTTGTAGTATAGTTTTTGATGTTTCTTGCCTTGACCTTAAATTAGAGAAATGGTCGAGTCTATGTAGTGATGAGCGTACAAAAAGCACACACATACACATACACACATATACATATACAAAGATACACACATATACACGCAGGAGACCAAGCCAAGCCCTGTGGTTATTTACCTTTTCCGTTGTTGTGGTGTTTTTTCCTCTTTTTTTTTTTTTTTTTTGTCTCTTTTGCT
>CCAG010006844.1:0-10719 GCA_001077435.1 Glossina morsitans morsitans | reverse complement strand
CAGACTGAGCTCTTCAAGGGTAAATCGGCAGACGGACATACGGACAGACTAATCTCTTTAAATCGTATCGAAATCTCATTCACATCATCATAAGAAGTAGCTAGAATCTTAAAAAAGTTATCCATAAACATGTGCTTTGTGGTTTTTTTATGTCACTTATACAATGCAAACTATCGCTTGACCCAGTTTCCTGCATACCGTACCTTTTGAAGCTTACTCGCAATGCGCAGGGCAACTGATTCGTGTCTCAAAAGTACATGCTTTTTCGAAATCAACTTTTTTAATGATTTTGGAAGCACCTATCTGTTTTATCATTCACATCGGTTGGACATCGCTAAGGAGAAGACAAATTGCGTACGTTTACTCGTAGCCATAACGCAATTCTCTTTGAAAGGTGCAGCAAAGGTCAAGAAAAATAAGATTTCACTCTTGTCAGCCTCCTCTTCTTTTTCCGCATATAAATATCTCTTGCAAAAAGGATGGCAATCTTGACAAAAGTATACTTAAATGATGGTAGAAAGCGACTTTTGACGCTTGTTTGTTGGTTGCTATTTCATTGTTTGCCCCCTTTTTATTTTTATACTGTTGAAGCTGCTAAATGTTATTATGCGTCTATGCGACCGTCTGTTAACTTTCTTGAGAAACACTAGTATACTAAGAAGTTTTATTGAACTCAAAAATCGCTGACATTCCTCGTTTAGCAATATAAATTATTCCCGCTTCATTCAGTGTTGTTTTTCAATTTCTTTTTTTTTTTTTGATGAGAAATTCAAGCAATTGCCTAAACAAAAATAAAAAACTTAACGACAAATGTCTTGAAGGAAATAAAGTATACAAATAAATTCCAAACAAATAATTTCCAGAAGAAACGAAAAAAAAAATCCCCAAAGAATTCACTTCTTCTTCTTCTTCTTGTTGCTTTTTTTCTCGCTTTTAACAATTCAAAGGTTAATTGTAGAAACTCTTTATAGGAAAGCCAAATAAAACGACAAATGTGCAGATAACAACGTTGACAAGTCTTAGCCGCCATTACGTGAAGAGGCCATTAAAGCATTTTGTTTGGCGGCTGTCAATTGGTTTAAATTGGTCAACAAACTGAACGAAAGGAAAGAAACAAAAAAAAAAAACAACCGACGACTTAAACGACATGAAAACGTCTTTGCAAAATAATAGAGATGGGACCGGGAAAAAACGAAAAACTCGCACACATATCATGCGGCCAACAACAAAAAGCCATTTAAATAAAAAAAAAAAACCAGACAAAAAAAGTAAAGCTGAAATGAAGAAAAATCATACAAACTAACATATACCCAAACATGAAATAAGACAAACTAACAAACAAAACATCGCAGCGCAAGCACAACATTTTAAAGGTATTCACGCCAAAACTATGTAAAGAGTTTACGATGGAGGAAAGAGCGCTAAAAAAAAAAACCAGCAGACATTGTTGCTCATACATATACGTGGACATAACACGTATGAATGCATGGACTCTGTTGTATGCGCGTGTGTGTGTGTGTGTGTGTGTGTGTGTGTGTGTATGTGTGTTAGCGTAGTTATGCTTTGCAGCGCAAAACACATCATTAAGTATAAAATTCTTAAAATGGAATTTTAAATCATTAAAAGCTTCGCGCAAACAGCACACAACACAACAACAGTAACCAGCCAACACAGCCATCACCACCACCACCACTATGCTACGCTACGCTACACTATCTAAAATAAGCAAACGAACGAAAGAAAATAAAATGTGAGTAAAAGTAACGACAACAATCTGCTGTAGCTCTCAGCAGTAGCCATAAAAGAAAACGTATTTCCAATGCGTTTGCTTTATTTGGTATGTAAGCATCCTTAACAACAAGATTGGCAACAACAACAACAACAACAACAACAACAACAGCAACAGCAATGGCAATCGCAATAATAAAAAAATGAAAAAGGTGCAATAAAAATGCATTAACTTAACGAACCAACAACAACAGATTTAAACTATAAGAAAACTAAAAAGGCAAAAACAAATCTATAATCATTTTAGGCCAAAACTTATATATTCACCGCCTGCGAAGTAACTCATACGAAATTTAAAAAAGAAAAAAAAATGTTGCGAAAAATGGGTGTGCCAATGGGCAATTGTCGTTTTTAAAAACTTATGGAAAACTAATCATATAAGTAAAACGCAAGAAGAAGAAAAAGACAGGAAGGGTGTTGGGAAGGGGAGAAGGGAGGGAAAGAGCATGTGTAAAAGGATCCTAACGTTTAATTATCACCACTCTTGCTAATAGTTGTGATAATTGCTTATCTAAAGTAGTTTGACCTAAGTTTCCGCTTTGTAGAGTCGTAAGCGAAAGTAATAACATATTAAATGAGAGAAACATCACCTATACAAGAACCTTGTCTTACTTGGCCATGGTCCAACGAACTTCTACTCAAAATGGGTCCTATATGTTTAAAGGCCTAACATGAAAAGCATTTGCTCGGCCGCTGTGCAGGAGCACTGAGCAGTGATAAAACGGAGACAAGAGGCTGATGCTTAAATGGTTTGGCCGTTTGAAATCCCGCACATTAGTTTTTCGGGCTGTCTACCTGACGCCTAAAATAAACCGACTTATTTGGTAATTGTTTATGCCTCTTTCTTCTGAAAGCCACCACTGAAGACGTATTTAGTCGAACCAAGTCGAGGCACGTGATTTGTTTTTAAGCCATAAAAGTTCCCAAGAGTTCTGATTAGTGCCAATGCGCAAACATGTCACTTTTACAATTAAAAGCTAATAGTTGATTAAGGAGTTTGTTATTTTTATGTTTAAGTAAATAATTTAGGATCTATTTCTTGTATTCCGTGTCACAAATAATCCGTTAAATCATGCTATCCGTTCTTAAAAGAGATGACCAGAACCAAGAACAAGAAATCAACTTGTGAAAAACTTACGTACATTTCGCGTGGCAAGCAAAGACAACAACAGAAAGAGCAACAACAACAACAACAATAACGACAACAATAACGAGACACAATATAGAAAACCTTAACTTGATTGCATTGCTGCTGCTGGTGCTGGTGCTGGTGCTGCTGCTGCTAGTGCTGCTGCACAAACAGACACATTAGCAACAAACTTAGGCGGCGTTGTTAGCCTTAAACGTTGCACAATCAAAACAACTTTACACCAGAATCTCAATTTACTTAAACGAAAAAGTAAACAACGATTTCTATACTGAGACTCAAAGTTGTTTTGCAATGTTTCCTTAAAAGTGTGCTTCTTCTGTTATCTTTTTTTTTTTGCTCCTCTTCTTCTTCTTTTTGTTGTTGTCTAGTTTTAAGTGTACATATACGTATATATAAATAAATACAGCGTGTTGCACGTTGCATGAAATGCATTTTAAAGTTACATTTGTTGTTGCTTTTCATTTCTTCTTCTTTTTTTTCTAAATTTCTTTCTCTTTACTTTTTGTATATATTTATATATTTTGTTCCTCTTCTCTTACTTCATCTTTGCCAGGGTTTAAGTGGTTGTTGCAAATAGTTTTTTCTTCTTCTTTTTTATAGGAATATCGTTTTCAGTCCGCATTGCCATTAGTTTAACTCCTTGAATTTCCTATCATCACTGGCTTGGAAGGTATTACTGTTGCTGTAGCTTTTGCAAACACGCTTTTGTGTTGTGCATAAACTCTGCATATGGCGAGAAAAGTGGTTCCGTTTCGTTTATTATTGTTTTTTTTTATAAATAAATAGAAAAATGCTATAAAAACAAGGCATACAGCATAGGGAGAAAAGAATGCGTGTAATATAATATACTACACAGGCACGCATACGCTCACACTTGAATGTAAGAAAGCGGAATCAAAAAAAAAAAAAAAAAAAACGCTTATTAAATGCGGGCTAGCATTTATTTGGATATTTTGTTTGCAAAAGATAGGAATAGAAAGTGTACAGTTCAGGATATCCTAATATCTAAACACTAAACTGTGGAATGCACCTGTACCTGTATTCCGCAAATGCACTTCACATTTGGTACTCGTTCACTTACTCTTAAAGCATTTTCACTAAACACCTGCTCTTAGCTATGCCCAGAAGTTTGCACTTTATTAGAATTCTGTTTGATGATGACTCCGTGTAGACTTCGCAATGGACACTGCCAGACAATACTAATCCAGTGGCTCCGTTAGCGATATCTTAACGGGCCTGATGCTAGCTTAAGAGAGTCTGTACTGATGCAAGTTATTCATTTATCCTAAGCGAATGTTCTGTACAATATTTAATGTTGTCGTGGCTTAGCTTAGAAGCAGTTGCCAAATATTTTTATAATTCCTCTTTTCTTCTTCTAGATAATAGCGGCGTATTAGTTATTGTGGCCGAAATGATTAGGCAATGTTTGTTAAAACATAAACTTTGTGCTGAGGACCAGGTATAATGCCTACATATAATAAAGCGTCCGTCCTTCCATCCCCCTGTCCTTCCATCCCCCTGTCCTTCCATCCGCCTGTCCTTCCATCCGCCTGTCCTTCCATCCGTCTGTCCATCCATCCGTCCGTCTTCCAATGGCGGATTTCTTGACATATATGTCACATTGTATTCTTATTATTATTAACCAATGAGGTGATGTCCCATAATCGCATGACACAGTAACTGTTACATACTAAGAATAGCCGCACTAAGCAATAACAGCATTATTTTATACTGCATTTCTAAAAATTTTCAAAAATATTAACGACAATAACTTGCACCTTACTATAGATATTAATTTAACATTTTTTTTTATCAGAATTTCCTAATATTTCCGTCCAAGAGCGCTTGCCACTTGGACGTCTGTAATCAAGAAAATTGTCAGCATATTTTACATATGTGCCAGAGATGATAAGTATCTAAAAGTCGTGGTCTTAATATGAATACTCTTCTTCTTACTTTTTCTTAGTTGTTTTTAATCTATATTCTGAAACAGATATAATTTATATTTAATGACTTTAAAAACGCATTCAAAAAATATATATTTCAGCAGTTTTGTGATGCGAATATACACACAATATATGTAATATTTCATATGCTTTGCAAAAAAAAAACACAAAAAAACATATAAATAAATAAATAAATAAAAATATATACGAACATATAAGCGATTTGCTTAATGTATGGAAGTAGAGGAGAGGAAGAAGTAAAAAACGCAAGAAAAACGAACCTAGTTCCAAACACATTTATTGTATTACTGTAGATAAAAAATGGTTTGTTGAAATATTTATGATTGCAACATCTTGCAACACATGTCAACTTAGTTCGTATGAGAAAGAAAGGAAACACAACAAAAGCAATGTTTATTATACTGGGATGTCTCGTTGTATATACCGTGTATGCATAAGTATGTCCATATATATATATATACGCCTTTATACGATTGCGTCAAGTGATGGTAGCCAACAAAGTTAACTAAACTACAGTTTAAGATATCAAAGGAAAGGAAAATAGTTTCGAAATTTCTTAAAAATCTCATAAATTCAAAGGGTAAGAGTGCAATATAGACTGTCCTGTGAAATACAGTTTTCTTTAGAAAAATGCAAAAAATATTATAAATTTTTGGGGAGCAAAAGAATAAAACGAGACTTTTAGAATTTTGTTTGTTGTTGTTTTTTTTTTTTTTTTATTCATTTTACTTATTTTCTAATTTAAATTTTGATATGCGATCAATACTATCCCAGTCGCCATTAACGTATAGAGTCGTGGGTTGCTATTGGAAATGCTGTTGTTGTTGCTGTTGGTGTTGCTGTTTGCTGTTTGCTGTTACTATTGCCCCTGATGAATAAGAACCGATTTCGCGATTCATAAAAAATGCAAAAATTATTCGCTTTTCTGGTGGAAGAGAAAAAAAAAAGAAAAAAAAACAACACATGCTGTTCCGAAACTGCTCTACCAGCGATTTGCATACATTGTGTTGTACTCACGGATTGCATTGCATTGCATGCATGCATGCAACAATTTCTTGTACTTTTTGTTAGCTCTTGAATATCTGATTTCGTATTCGTTAGACGGTGCTTGCTGATGCTTACATTTATACCCACATATGTCTATATGTGTGCTTATAAATTTTAGTTTGCATCGAATGAGGGACGATTTTATTTCGTTCGCTGTTCCTACTTTTTTATTTATTTTTTATATATATATATATATTTTTTTTGCTTTATAAGCCGCAAACTTTTTTAAAATTTCCATTGATTTCTTAGAATTGATTTTATGGAAATGACAAATTTTTGTTACTGGTTCAAGTCCTGCCAATAAAGAACACGAAAAAATTTCAAAACCTTGAATTTTTCTTCTGTGCTTTATTACCCAAAAGGAGCGAACCTGTTTTTTTAACCAAACCAGACGATCACATAAATCCTGATCAAAGAAATCAAAAAGAATAAAAAAAAAAAAAAACTGGTTTGCTTTTTATTTTGTTTACTCCGGGTGTAGTATAGAGGTTTCATTATTTTAAATGTATGTACATGTATTAAGTCCGTTGCTGCATTACCGGTTGTTCTTTTTGCCTTTTTGCGCTTAGTTTGTGTACCCAGCAAGCAAGAGGCAAAATAAGAATAAGAAAAATAAGAAGAAGATCCTTGTTTGAGATATGAACATACAATGAAAATACATTTCTTTCTTACTTACAAAAGTTGGCCGGACTCTTTGCATAGTGTATATATATATATATATATATATATATATAGCTTATGGTTTAACGGCAAACAATCGTGAAATAATCTGTCTCTATATCTTGTGCTGTGTGCTTTTAACTGAAATGTTGTGTATTTAAGAGCGTTTTTTAGGCCAATATTTTATTGGACTGTGGAGATATTTTATAGAGTGTTTAAGGAAATATTGCAAACACAAATTTATTTAGTTTTTAGATTTTCAATTTTGTTCTCTTTAAAAAAAAATAAATGACGTTTTTAAAAATTATCTTTTTTTTCCTTCTTCTCCTTCTTCTTCTTCTTCTCTTGAATTCTGGAAAAATTTCGCAACATTTCATACGATTTAAATAGAGCAAAGCATGCGCGCACCATATTGCCTTTGTTGCTGAGATGTGGGTGTAAAACTTTAACCAGCAAACAAAGTATATCAACAGAAAAGGAAAATAAAAATAAATATAAGAATATACACATACACACACATATACGCGAGCATTGCAAAAAGTTGTATAGCTTATAGAAAATCAGTCAATAAGGCGTCTTTTGTACAGATACTAGACTAAATTGCTATAGGGGAGGCTCTAAAAAACCCATAACCAACACCAGCAAATAACATCTTTGCTTGCAACAACAACAACAACAACAACATCAACAACAACATTCATTGTTCACTATTGTGTGTTAATGCACGCTGTGTGTGCGGAGGAGTTTTAATAGAAAAAACAACATTACCCTGGTTGTATGCAAGTTTTCACTGCTGCTGCTGCTGCTGCAGTTAGCAATTGTTGCTAGCTTAGTTTATGTTGTGAGATTATCATGCTATACGTCTTTTGTTTTTGTTTCTATTTTTTTTATTTATTTATTCATTTATTTTTTTTTTTTGCTTTTGTTGTTTGTTTTATTTTGCGAGTTTTAAGTAAGCGAATCTTAAAGCCTTCAGCTAACAAAAGATAGATTAGATACCGTTCATTATTAGACTAACTGAATAAGCGTTACTAAATAAAAAAATTATCCATAAAAACGTTACTGCCGCTACTTACTATTGGGCCTCGCACCTATACAAACAACCTGATAATATTGCGATGTGAATTAAAATATTAAATGTAATGAAATACATGACATGAAAATCTTTCCGAAACGTTTAAGTGAAATAAACTATTTATGATTAACAGGTTGAAATTAATTTAACCTATCACAGATCTTCAAAGTATTAGTTATGAATGGACAAGAGGCTACGAAGGAATTCGCAGACGAAACGATCAAGTGTGGCAGTCAAGTCACGCCTATTTCTGTAGAAGTGCAACACTTATTTTTTCTACAATCGATAGCAAGTTCGAACTATTTTCACTCCATCGCTTGTATAATCAATCGTTTTATGTATATACTGCCAGTTTGTTCCTTCTACTATCAAAGATTGTTCCGCATTCATGTTAGTACGCGGCAGAGGGCTCATCACACTCTGCTGGACTTATCGTACAAGGACATATTAAGTTTGTATGGATGTGCGCAACACCTAGAATGAGTTAAATCATATGCGCCTTTTATTAAATCAATTTCTGAATCCATCTAAGCTTGTCTGTCCGTCTTATTTTTTTGTGCTTTACTTCCAGGGCGCATTATGTACGATATTTTGATGAAATTTGAAAATCCTTCGGATCGGACAACTTTATCGCCGGATTCCCTTACTTTGAAAAGTTGTTATATTAATAAGTGTCGTGCGTAATGTAATGCGAGTAATGTGTCGCGGTCCACTATAGTCTTTTTACTTGTTTTACGTTAACTTCATCTCAATGAAGTACCAATGACGGGAACTGGAGAAGAAGATAAACATTAATAACAATCAACTTACTTAGCGAGAACCTACATATCATAGAAAGCAAAAAAGTGGATGCAACTTGTCGCGCGTCGGACGGAGAGGAAAGTTTAGAGGGAAGTATACATATGTAAATGTTATAGCGTTTAGTCGTAATACTGCCATGACGATGAATTACACTACTGCAGAAAACATTCCTCTCCTCACTAACTAATTTCTGTTGTTCTATTATCATTCTCGTTACTACTGCTATGAGTCCATTATGCTCTTCTTACTATGTCAATAAAATGTTGAATTGAATGCTTTATCATACGTTGATTCCACGTTTCATTTTTAGCTAAAATATGGGGGCCAGTTTGTACTAATTCGGCCAACTAAGTATCAATCAATAAGCGAACGCTTTTGAACATAGGTCGACAACTTTGTACAAAGCACAGCAGGGATTATTCCTTACGTTTCTTAAAATCTGAATTTTTTTCACTTCACCAATTTATCCCTCCATCTACATTTACAATTAGCGTAGTAAATAAATTGTTTTGTTTCAGGTGAAATGCTTTAAATGGAAGGTGATAAGGATTTATTGAGCTGATAAGAACGAAGTTACGCTCCTTTTTGTCTACTCAACAGTTTTCCGCGTAAGAGCAATGAATAATGGTAAGTACATTTTTATTTGTAATAAATTGATTCCATATATTGACTGATCATTACCGTTGTTACACAGTCTAGGAGTGACTAGCATTCCTCACCTAATTGCAGCTTCTTTTAAAAAAAAAACTAAAAGAGATTTTAATTTGATATCTTTATCTACGAAAGTTTCTGGAATGCTAACAACATCTTAATGGTCCGGTCAGCAATTTCATGTAATAAGTAAAGAAAGCATTTTCTGTTCTTGTATTTTTTTCCAAAATTTGCCTTTATCCGATCAGCTGGAGGCTTCTTTAACATTTCAATAATGTTTCTATTGAACGCTTCGTGAAGACCCTCAAAGTGCTCTTCAGCTTTCGCAATAGCTTCACTATTTTCCCCGTAGCATCATTTTAAGATTTGCAAACAGATAATAAGCGCTGGGCGATAGAGCTGGCGAATTCGGCAGGAGAAGCACAAGTTAGAACTTCAGTTTGTAGCGTTTTATTATTACAGTCGTCAACTTTTGATCCGCTATCTTGCTTAAGCGGAAAAGAACTTTTTGTTTGCTTTCTTCTTCAATTGAATCAAAAGCACAATAAAATGTTCGCGCTATTCGTTGTTCCTTTTTTCCGACTGCCATCTTTTCGATCCCTTTACGCGACTCTAAGCAGTGCCCTTTCGACCAACGGAGCTTTGATTCAATTCAGAGCAGGACTAGTAATGTATCTATGTTTCGTCCTTTGCCACGCACCATATGAAAAAATCTCTTGTAAATGTTCACTGTATTTGGCATCGTCACCGTCCAAACGACTTCGTCTGAAATCACGAATGAACGACAAGTTAACGTTTTCCCTGCAACAAAACAGACAGTGAACAGTCAAATGTAGTGAAATTCTATTCCTTCTATTTCCTACTAAATGTTTCCACACCCTTTGATAGTGAGTACCATAATTAATAAAGTTTCAGATAATATTCAAATTTATTGGAATATGCACCATATTAGATAAAAACCTATCTGTTCTAACTCCTAATTGAAGTCCTTATTAATCACTTAATCAATTCTCGCTCATAATTGACTAATGAGTAGTTTTCAAGGCAGTTGATAAGAAAAAGCCTTTAAATATTGTCAAGCTCTCTCTCTGAACCCAACAAGCCTTGGCACGATACTTATAGAGAAATTTTCTAATGTTAAGAAGCGGCTACAAGAGGAACGGGTCACTAAAAAAGGTACATCAAGTGTGGACATTAAAATATTAGTTTTGCAATATAAAGAAGAAAAAGGAGCAGAATTACATATAAACATTGTATATGAAAATACATACAAATTTCTCTCTTTTCTACGCTTCCTTTTTATTCTGCATACATATATACATATACATACTTAGATACATATTTTTTATTTACACAATGCAGCTTAAGTGAAATAAATTTTCCAATGTCTAGAAGGATGTGCAGTTTTTCAAAAGTACAACGTAATATAATAAAATAAAATAAAAAGATTGCGCGAGAGGTGGAGAGAGGGAGAGAGAGGAAGAGAGAAAAGTCGTAACAACAAATAAAGTTTTCACTCGTTTTTTTTTTTGCCGCTTATATTTGCCATTGTTGCTGTTGTTTGTGGTGTATTCTTCTTG